>JADDOH010000690.1:15000-45871 GCA_016648135.1 Agrypnia vestita | reverse complement strand
AGTTATACAGGATTACAGTTGAATAATTAAAAATTTTGGAAATAAGGAAAAGTGTTAATAGTTCATTGAATGTTATAAAAAAACCTGGATCTTTTTACAAATAGTTATCTTTAAATTTGTTTTCATATTAGTATTTAATTATTTATGCATCTCCCATATATTTATTTTCACTTTGTTATAGTTTATACTTCAATTTCTGATTTTTAATTTTTAGTATAGGTACGTTGTATCCTGGTGAATGGATCATTGGCCCCGAAATACATAATATATCCTTATTAGCTTTATTATTTATAATATATTTAATTTAAAAAAAATCATAAATAAAGTCTTTGAAAGTTTTTTTATGTACAAAATTGCAGGCCTTTTTGTATGCAAGACTCCCTGAAGTTTTCGATTACGAAAGGAAAACTTGACACCCGATACCATAGATAGAAAAGAAATTGAAGAAAAGAACTTCATCCGAGGGTGGAATATGCAGCCGTTGGATCCCACAGTCACTCCTCAGGAACAGGGGGGGGAGTAGACTATAGATCGTTTGCAATACTACCAAATAAAGCATGTTTTGTATTGATTTGTTCATTTTTCTGTCCAAGATATACTGTCGCGAAACTGTAGAAACGGAAAGAACAACACTTAATCGAGGAGCCTAGAGCACTCTGGATATTTTACAATGAATTCGAAATCGCTACAGGAGACTGAAATAAACTACTAGATTCTCGAAATGCTCAGAAACCCTAAAATATATAAAAGTGGAGCGACTCTTTCGAGACAATCGATTGTTTTTGACAGCGAAGCAAAGCCATAGAAAGTGCAAAATAGAGAGGTGCGGATATTTGACCAGCGATAAGGTACCTACCGACATGTGTACGATAGTGATCAGAGGAAGATCATAATTTCTATACAGAAGTGGAAGATTCTCGAGTGACTCTTGATAAATTGGTTTCCAGTTAAATTACTTAATTAATAAAAGTAATTTCAATTGTTTGGTTTGTCTCTCTCTACCACGATCCGGTGATAATATATTATTTCCTGTTTTAGCGAAAATTTTCTACGTGGTCAGAAAATCTACTAAAAATCTACAACGCATATAATTTATGCAAATATTTTATATGTACCTACTGGTTTACAAATACAAAATTCTCATATTAATAAATCACGTTGATGGAGATGAAAACGTATCATGGTGTTATAGTCCACATTTGCATTTACCATTCCTTTCGAGATCCTTGTACCTCACGATAAAACAGGAACAAGTGACGCATTGTAACTAACTAACTAACTTACTAACCATCACGCCGTTTCCCGCATGGGTAGGCAGAGAGGATTGAACGCCACACTCTAATATATATTATCGTGTTCTGAACAAGAATTACTCCAAAAAAGCATTAAATAGGAATACAGGAAAATAAATTGATTTACTCTCCATATCTATTTTATCAAAATGGTACATTAATTTTGATCTAGAAATCTAAATATATGTGAATAAAGATAAATATTTTTCGCATAGATTTTGTGAGATCGTAATCTAATAAGATTATGTCTTAATGGCTTATCAATTTTGATTTTGAAGCCCTTTTTTGATTGGTATATAGGCAGTGGGGAAAACTAGACTTATGGAAGCCAGAAGTAGATGCAGAAACTGTTCGATGAGTAAAACGAAATAATGTAGTTTTTTCATTAAAATAAAATTCCATAAACTGGCCATGGTGTCATTCAAATCATTAATTTACTAGCTGTGCCCGCGCGGCTTCGCACGCGTAGATTTTTAGTAACTTTTAGTAATATTTTATCAATTTGTGTATTAACCTTAAAATAAAGATATATGTTGTCACAATTTTTTTATAGAACTTTTTGAGTTCTACAACTTCTCTATATAAAGTATTTAAATACCTCTTACCGTTAAGGCAGCATTCATAAAAAAAAACGCATCGCTCGACCATTTTTTCTTCGACTTTAGTTGTAAAATAGGTCACCACGAAAAGCCCTTTTATTTCAACGGGATAATATATAGCCTATGTCCATTGTGAAATTCCATTCTACATATTGATGGAAAAATTTTTGAAATTGTTGAAGTTGTTTCAGAGATTACCTCCTACGTCCAAACTTACAAACTTTACCTTTATATATTGGTATAGACGGATCGTATAAAAACTCGAGAGATCTTTTTTAAAGTAAAACCTTTCAAAATATTCCGTATCTCTACTACAAATAAAAATAATATGATTCTCACAATTTATTATATTTCATGAGATCATTTATCATATATACTGTCAAATAAACTGGTGCATTCACTGCATACAGCAAAATAAAAAAGAATTCGGTACATTCCCTGTGGAAAATGTTGCCGAGTCGGGTGAAATTTTGGACCGTCGCGTGACAAATGTGCAATAGAAAATGATCGATTTAATCAAGCTAAATCTTTTACGATGATGAAAGAGTGGCTTGCCGAAAAGTGGATACGATTGATTCGAAACATTCGCGTAACGAAAACGTCAGTCATTGGCAGTTTTCTTTGAAATTGACGCCGGTATTACTTCGAAAGCGTCAATAATCTTCATTCAGTGCAGTAGTAAAAATGTAAATATGGATATCAATATATTTATTACGAGGGTTTTTCTAATTCGAATTTCTATGTATTATGTGCATCATTAATACATTTATTAAATATGGATATAAATACATTTATTAAGAGGGGTTTTCCAATTCGAATTTCTATGTATTATGTGCGTTATGAATACATTTACTAAATATGAATATCAATATATTTATTAAGGGGTCTTTCCAATTCGAATTTTAATGTATTATTTGCATTATTAATACATTTATTAGGAGGGTTTTTCCAATTCGAATTTCGATTTATTATGTGCATTATTAATACCTTTATTAAATATGAATATGAATCAAAAAGGGACAACGACAAAACGTTATTAATATTTTTAATATTTAAAGGATTAACTTTGTAGTCAGACATTTTAACAAAATGTTATTTATGTTATGTTATGTAATATAGGTTAAGTAATTGTGGAGGTGGATGAGCCCTCCGGTTTAGGATGAGTTGATGCGGTGTTGATGATGTAAAGTCACGATGGTTTTACAGAATTTATTGAATTGCAAAAGTAAAAATTATAAAGCATACAGTAGGTACAAAGATTACAAGTTAAAGCGTGACGTTCGAAGGTCTGACGGCAAGGGCTTCCGCTATACGAGCCGTTCACTGGGGAAGTGAGATAGTCTGCTCTGAAGCCTACCATTTTTATAGTTGCGGACAAAGGACTCAGCGTATTATGCCTTCGTCTTACTCGGCCGCTCGTGTGTGCAATATTTAGTCTGGTCAGCAATGTGAGTTTATCCGCTCTTCATGCCCCCTGCCATACGTCGCCTTTGTACTCGGTCATTGGTCCGGCTTACATCGTCGCCTGTTTGCCTTGCTTAGCGATTTTGTCTCAACCTCTGTATCGAGGGCGACGGTCTGCCGTCTCGATGTCAGCAACTGTGGTAACTCATTACACGGGTGTCTGTATATATGTCTCGGGCCACCACATAATCAACCACAAAAAATTACTTTTTTGTCTACCGGTTTCAAAACGTAACCCGTCTCTTCGTCAGGATAACCACTACACTTGCATGTAAATATCAGTACACACCAAAACCATAATATTATTTATACACCAACACCTTCATAAAATACTTTTCACATGCGTGTTACTCTAACTAAAAGACAACGTGTAGTGTTGCGTGTTGGCATGTTGTGCATGTTGCCCTTTAGTTAGAGTAACACCCATGTGTCGAGTATTTTGTGAAGGTGTTGGTGTAGTGGTTATCTTGACGAAGAGACAGATTACGTCTCGAAACCGGTAGACAAAAAACTAATTTTTAATGGTTATATATTAACAACAAAATGCTCCGAATCATTTAGAGTAGCTGTGCACAATTTAGTTTAAATCAGTCGAAGGGTGTAGAAACGTATAGAGAAAATACGAACGTTGAGTTTTGTAGACATAAATATTGTAAAGTTTACATTAAAGACCTCTTCGCAAACAGATTTTGGTCTACGTTCCATAGAATTCGTTTTAATAAAGTTGTGTAAAAAATTCCGATTCGAAATCAACTTTCTGTACCCGTATCTATTATTGCCCCCAATCACATTTTACGTATATTGTCTAATCTTTTTATAATGTTTAGGGATCCTGTCCGTCCCTGAAGACTGCGGCTGCCTGCAGCAGACCAGGCTGTACTGCATCGATAAGGGACTCCACGCCGTTCCGAGGGCTTTAGGAGCCACCAGACTTCAGTTGGCCAACAATTCTATCAAACTTCACAAGGATTCATTCAGCGGATACAACTTGGATCTATTGTAAGTTACCATTTTATTAAACATCTGTATAAGAGTTATATAATTTAACGAACCGTAAGTGTGTCAACTTACACTATTTAGGATGATCTTCAAAATGAATAGAATGAAACTAAGCTTAGATACTCTATTTTTATATGTATTTTCAGAGGAGGGTCTAGGTTATTAATGGATTTTTTCCACAAAGGAATAATTCTTCTTCTTCTTCTTCTTCATCAGCCTTCGTCTCTCCACTGCTGGATATAGACCTATTCCTTCCCTTTCCATCCTTCCTTGTTGTTTGCTAATTGTAGCCATTTCTTTCCCCCCACAGCGGCTATATCATCGGCCCAACTCTTTTGAGGTCTTCCGATGCCTCTTTTATTCTCCCAAGGTCTCCATTTCAGAACTCTAGGAGGCCATCTTGTAGCATCCTGCCTTGCAACATGTCCTGCCCATTGCCATTTTAGCTTCGCTACACGATCCATGATATCCACTACTCTAGTTCTGCGCCTAATTTCGTCATTTCTAATTCTTAGGCTTACTCCAAGCATGGATCTCTCCATGGATCGTTGCGTGCATTTGAGCTTTTCTACACTTTTCTTTGTAAGGGCCATAGTTTCCACTCCATACGTCATCACTGGCAGTATGCATGATTCAAAGGTTTTTTTTTAGGCTAATTGGGATCTCTTTGTTCTCGAAGATATGTTTGAGCTTGCCAAAAGCAGCCCACCTCATTCCTATTCGTCTTTGCAATTCTGCTGTTTGGTTATCTTTGTTAATTTTTATTTATTATTAATTGAGATGAATTATTTATATAGAAAACATGTACGGAAAGCCTTTAAAGTTACTGACTTATATGAGCTGTATTTTAAAAAATAAACAGTTATCCACTATCAGATTTTAGGTCTACCTGTTTCAAGATGCACCCGTCTCTTCGTCAGGACTAACACTACACTACTATATATTCACAACACTATACACCACACCCATAGTATTATTAAACTTTCACCAATATTTATCACATGCGTGTTAATCTTGTCAAAGAAAAGTATGCACTAACTCGCCCACAGAACGATCAGGAATCTACGACGGAGAGAGAGTGAGAGAGGACGGGGTCTAATGTGGGTGATACCAAATCTTTTGTGAAAGTTAAAATTAATAAAGGGCTATATGGAAAATTGCAGCCCATACAGACATTTGTTCAATTTAACTTTCATTTAACTTTCGTTTTTTACCCACTTTTGACCCCGCCCCCTCTCACTCTCTCTGCCTCGTAGATTCTTGATCGTTATGTAAGCAGGTTGTGCATGCTTGTCTTGACAAGACTAACACGCATATTTGTGAAAGTTTAACAATACATTGGTTGTGGTGTATATACGGATACAAGAAGGGCGTATCCGTAAACTTAACACAACGAAACAATGCACGTATTACGCACTGTACCCACACTAACTCAATTGCAAGCTTTTATGAAAAGAACTATACTCTTCGTTGATATCAATAGGAAATAGATTTTGTTATAGAGTCATTTAAGTTTTCTATTTTATTCAGGCAAGTATGAACAATTTGTATATATTTATAAAACCGGGCCATATACAGTAAAATTTTTCTGGAAAGAATTAAAAAATCTTATCTTTACATTGTGAAAAAAATAACTTAAGCTTGAACCCTCATTTTTTTTACAAATCAATTTTCATTTCCACCGATGCCCTTACAATGTGATAATTTCTTCCATGTTCATATAAAATAAATAATAATAAATATAATAAATACTCCCAAAATGTTGAAAATTGCTTCAACAAATCTAGTTATAATCTATATCTTACTTATTTAATCTAATGTCTTACACTAACGATTTCATTAATAATGGATATATACATATACGACAATGCCCCCACTTTTAAACACGAGAATAAATTCTCATTTAAAAGTGGGGTAAGCGTGTAATATAAATGTGTATCAATTATATTATATTGAATACTCTTTTAAGTTTGTACATTTACCAAATAAATTTAATAAAAAAAAATAAAGAAAATAACAGGAACCTTCAATTTTTCCGAAATTTACGGAAACTGCGGTCTTATCCATCAAGGAGTTTATTACCGAAAAGAAGCTCAGAGAATCTTCTAGATTACTTTTGACAGCTAGTATCAATTTATTTATGGCTCGATCTTCCGAACCACAGAGATAGTTTGGATTAGCGTGTCGCTATAAAGATCCCCGCTATCTAAAAAGGGCTGTCCCGGGCGATAATATTGCCAGCGAAAAAATATTGATAATAGAATACTGACACTAGTGAATTATTACAGTGTTTTTTTTACCTTTGCGATATACAAGGAGGTATCAGTTATTTTACTATTTTGGCAAATTTTAATATTCACCAAAAAAAGTTTTTATAAATATCTGTTGATATTTGTTAATGATATTTTAAAGTACTAATTTTGGCTAATAATGTATTGTTTTTTTAAGCTTTTGTTAAATTTCTGTGTATCAGGGATAGGGACAAATCTTGTGATCAATATTTCATCAACTTCCTGAGTAACAATCGCTATAAAACTTAGCAGAGAGGCGTATTCCGGATGACAAAACGATAATCATTAATTAGTTTTACGAAATCAGTTTGACATTATTGTATAAATCACAATCCAATGCAAAGCTATACCTATTCAGAACTATTACCTACCTCACAACAGGTATTTCTATAGACCTAGTGAGGTAGATATTGGCCGAGAGGTTTGCAACATGTTATCCTATATTTAAATGCATTATGTGTGTATGTATGAAGGAATTAAATGTATTTTGCCCAATAAACGCCGATTTATCGGTAATGAAATGAAAGACAATGTTTAAATTAATAACTTTGTTCTGACCACAGATCTCCAATATATATACATGAACTAATATAAATTCCTTGTCCACAAGTTGGCATCTCTTCTGGAACCAATAAGTACACTTGTTAAAAAAAATACTACGAGCTTGTACATTTTTAATTATTACTAAAAGGCCAAAATAAATACGTTACTCTTAAAAAGTATTCTGTCTAAGTAAATAAGTCATTTTTAAAAATACGTATTGTTTACTAGAAGATAAATATTTAAACTGCAGTATTAATGTGTCTTAGACATACGAGACGTACATTTTTCTGCTGTGACCCATTTTTCTCTCCTAAAGAACTACTTTAGACCATCTGTTTGTTCCAGCCCCAAGAAAAGACTGATCAATGTCTACCGACATTCAAATCTCTTCATGGATCCTGGATGGAAACGCCGGCAAATTGAAATAAAATCACAACGATTTTAATTTCACCTTCGCCGACAAATTGAAATAGACAGACTCTTTTATCGTTCGAAATGAAGTTTATTAAAACACTTAAATTGACTTTTAACTTCAGCACGCCCAAAAGGAAAATTCTTCGAGATAGCGAATAGGAATAAAGATTAAAAAAACTGGCGCGAAGCTACGTATTATTTGGATAACTTGGCCTAAAATGCTGCCGCTTTTCCGAGAATCTTACCTTTTATACCTTTCCGACATTTATTTTTCCAAAAAAAAAAAATATAATTACAAATATCATGTATGTTCCAAACATTTCTTCATTAAAATTTTTCAATAATTAAAATATATATTGGCGAGTTCTTACTTACATAAAATTATAAAGGAGAACACAAATTTAATCAACAAATAAACAAGTAGATACATAATATAAAAACAGTATCAATTTAGAAGACATTTTCATTACGTACAGCTTTTGCCAAATTATTTGTAAAATATTGAAGTTTTATAAATCCGCTTAAGGATGAAATATTTTAGAGTATCACCATATTTGTACACATTTTATATGGATTGGTCCTAAATTTATTTGATAAAAATCGGTTTGTAAAGAAAATTCAATATAAACACAACAATTTTCATTACGAAAATAACTTATTTTTATATTAAAGTAAATTAAACTAACCCACATATATTTCATTGAATTGTCAAATTATTAAAAATATTTAATAAACATTTTACTATGCTCCTAAACGATTAAGCAACGTAATGAAATGTATCTACGATAAATTGCCAGTACGTGACTACAAAAAAACAACAAAATGTATTTTATCTTCGCCAAAAAATATAACACATTAACTTCTTTTGAAAAATATAGAAACCTTTCACGTTTGCCAAGTGTTTTTCTATTTTTTGGCTGTTCTATTATATTTAACGTTATATTATTTTATTTTTCGGGGATCGAAGTGGGCCACTTAAATGTCTTAAATAAGCCTTTTTCGCAATTTACTATTTATTTATGTACTAAGCGTACGCTCGTGAAAAATCGCGGAACATGGAATGGTTCGCGTCTTTGTTAAGCCCTAGTATATATTTATAGCATCTTTTTGGCGGTTTACGGAGAGAAGGCCGTAGCCGCATACGTTAATCGGCCGGTTCGGGTTTGGTGGCCCGGGGTTCAATCCCCATTTCCGGCCGTTTTATAGCCGTGAATTCGAACGAAATTACGGGGACAGACAGACAGAAAGACAGACGGATGGACGGATAGACGGAATAATTATCTTCGATATTTTTGACGGTCCACGGAGAGTCGATTTGGTTAGCCGTGAATTTCAACGAAATTACAAATTTTATAAGAATTTACGGACAACGAAATTATTATGTATGATTCACGGGAAACTAACAGTAAAAATAAAAATCAGCTTACCATGAGTATTGAATACAAGTTTACACAGAGTTAACAAGTTATGTAATACTTTTAATTGTTTTATTTTATTTTATTAATATCCTATTCAGATCATTTTTTTTTCCTTTGTCTATAATAGAATTAATTAACACCATTATTAAATTGTAAACATTTAATTATTACTATTACTTAATTTTAATTGGCAATAAGATTTTTTCATAAATGTTATATAAATAATAAATATTCTTGAACATTATACTACTGGAAGAGCACTGTCTGCTATAATACAGTAAATTACTAGTGTAGCAGGCAGGGCGCCAAATCAATTTAGTGTTTACTTGCTGCCAAGACACTCAGCAACAATGAAAAAAGCTTAATTTAATTTTGTAAACACTGTAAACATTTGTAACACTGAACATTGAATAAACATTTATTATTATTTATTATAATGTATTAATATTTAACAACATTGATATTAAATTACAATATACAAAAAAAAGTTAGAAAACAAACCAAGAGAGTCATAGAAATTGGGAAAATAAGGAATCTCGCAAAGCAGGTACCGTACGAACATTCTGAAGGACAACAGCAAACTCGCGACGAGACTTGCCTTCATTTGTTAAGTCGGCACAAAAATCAGGGAGTTCTGAATCGAATAAAAGTGGATCCTTTATGATAATCGAAAAAGTTTGTCGCAATAGCTAGACGCAATGTTTGGACGCAGGACTCAAACATTGCGTCCAACTACTGCAACAGGCAGCCAAACAATGTCCCAAACGCAAATTGAGTCAAAAGAAACTGCTTTTGAGAGTATGGTGGACCTGCATTATTCATCACAGCTTCTTGAGATCTGGCACAACAACTACTGCATAAGTATATTGTCAAGAATTGAAAACGATGATGAAGAGGGAATGCTGAGAAAGTTATCGAGAGGAGAGTGACTGCGAGGAATAGGGTGAACGGTGGTTTGAACGCAATAGTTTATAATAGAAATATGTCTACCGAGGCAAAACTAGCGGTACATAATGGAATTCTGGTACCAACACTGATGTATGGAAGCGAAGCCTGGAGCTAGCGGAAGAGGAATGAAAGTAGATTGAATGCAGTGGATGTGAGATCCCTCAGACGTATGTGTGGCAAATCAATTTATGATAGAGTAAAGAATGCAGATATTAGGAACGAATGTAAAGCTGATCTTAGCATAATTAATAGGATTAAAAAAGGGTCGCTCAGATGATTTGGGCATATTGAGCGAATGAATGAGGAATGAATGGTAAGAAAGATATATAATGCAAGTGTTGATGGCGCCAGAAAGAGAGAGCGACCGCGGAAGACGTGGCATGACCATGCGAAGATGTATGAATGTGGATGAGGCGAGAGTTGTATGTCAGGACAGAAGAGTGTGGCGCTCTATCCTCTCTACTGACCCGCACAGGGAAACGGCGTGATGCTAAGTAAGTAAGTAAGAAAACGATGATGGACGAGCTCACTATCAAACAACCGAGAATTGTCAATTGCTCTAATCCATACACTGGACGTATTAAAATTACAGGAGCTTTGACTGGAAACTTTCGGTCACCCACCTTACTCGCCGGACCTCGCGCCTACTGATTTCCATTTTTTTCGGAATTTTAATAACTTTTTATACGGGAAAAATTTCAATTAGGGGGTAAAAACGCTTTTGATGAGTTCATCGATTCCCGTCTCCAGAATTTCTATAGAAAAGGTATCAATGAACGGTCAATAAAATGGCAAATGTGCATCGATAAAAATGGCCAATATTTTGATTGATTAAATATATGCTTTTCATAAAAAAATTATTGGATATTTTCAGTATAAAAAGGAAATTTCACAGGTTCAGCTAAGCGCTATGAAAACAGGGCAAATTTGATGGTCTCCTGGGACGAGGCTCGAACTCCCGACCTCTAGACGAATAAGCACGTCAACTTTATACTTCGTACTTTTCATCTCTCCTATGTGTGTAAATAAATATGTGCGTACTTATTAGTTGGTAATAATTTCATTTTGCTTTCATCAAGTTAAAAAATTTAAAAGTTAATATTTGACGCGATATGGTGTGGTGTTATAACACTGTCACGGGACATGACTTTGGTAGGAAAATGAAAACACTAAAAATTAATTAACGAATTTTTAATTAGTGATTAATTATTTGAATTAATTGACAAAGTCACTGGACACGAAATAATCTGCAGGACCAATCTCTAATTCACACTACTTCGCTATTTATCACTCGTCAATGAACACTTCATAATCGTCGGGTAACACTTTCGATAAAATTCCGTTCACTATCGCATATGTGTAGTTACTTAGTTTAATTTATTTCGCTCTGTATTCCACGACTGGCCACTCTGGACGCCGCTCTGTTGCTTATAACGCGCCGGTATAAACTTCAGAATAAATTGACTCCGCCGCGATACGGGCTTACTTTTTATGGGAAACACATTGGTTTTCCGATCAGTCCAGACATTTGTAGCGTGTTCTCGTCACTTCCTGACTGTTCTAGATGTTCCTCGAAATTTGTAGCTAATTCCAGAGTGTGGCAGTGTGTCCCAGAAAATCAAGAGACTTCTCTTGTGTTTTTGTCATCGACATAGGTATTACGAAGCATTCTGTACGAAATATTTTTTTAACATCCCTGAATAAATTCAAAAATAAAAAAAAAAACACGATTTTTTTTGAGTTCAAATTTATTTTACCACACACAGGACGATCGTCAGTTGATAAAGGCTTAATAAGCCGAAACGATCGTCCTGTGTGTGGTAAAATAAATTTGAACTCAAAAAAAATCGTGTTTTGATTTTTTATTTTTGAATTTAAAATAATGGAGTTCTATAACATAAATAGCGTCAGTGTTAAAAAAATTAAAACATCCCTGAATAAATTGATGAATAAATGTAATCATTCAATGTGAACTATTTGATTCAAGTAGTGGGCATATGACGAATTTAAGGGTAGATCCTCACCTAATCCCGTAATTCCCTCGGGCTCCATCTGCCACGTGTCGAATAAGATATTTCATTATTTCTCTGACAAGTTTTCGTATTGAGTGCGAAAAGTAAATGATTTAAGTTTCGTTTGCGACAAGAGGAAGTACTTTTGTGTGAAGCAAAAACATTCTCCTATTTCAAATCCTAAAACGTAGACTAGTACTAAATTGCTATCCCTTCAAATTTATAGGATCATTAAAAAAGTTTTTGAAATAATGTTTATATTATCACCTATTTATTACCAACCACAAATGAAGAAGGAACGATAATATTATTTGTCAACACCACAATTAATTATACGGTAGTTATAATATTACACCATTGCTGAACTCTATGCTAGAGAGCATTTTGGCTTCATTGCAAAACCTTTCATAATCAAAAAGATTTTCAAAAACATTGTTTAATTCCTTTTTTTTATATTTTACAGAAATTCTTGTTTTACACCTGTTATGAAGTAAATCGCGTCCACAAAACTAATTTCGGTGATCGTGCTTTCGCGGTGGCTGGACCAAAGTTATGGAACAAACTACCTAATAAACTGAGACAAACAGACAGCTTACCGCAGTTCAAAAAACAACTTAAGACGCATTTATTGAGACAATCCTATAAAACCTATAGAATCTGACCACAACTACGCTAGCTAATGTTTTCCACTCCTATTGTGCACTCCGCGAAAACACCTAATTCTTTCAGGCACTCCCAACTATTATAGTACTCAATTTTAATTCCATTTCTTGTATGCCATCTAGTGATAAGTAATAGTAAATAAGTTTTTTCTTTTCTAGCAGTAAGTTGTTTTGTAAGATAATAATTTTTCTGTGTAAAGCGCCCTTGAGGTGAGTATTCGCGGAAACGGCGCTATATAAGTTATCCAATTATTATTATTATTACGAACCTAATTGTATATTGGAGTATAACGTGTTTTTTTTGTGTTTAGTAATATGATGAATTCGAAATCATGGTGATTTGCAGAAGCGAAGTGCAATATAACATAACGTGTCAGAATAGACGTCTAAAACAGGTGAATAGTTTCAAATACTAAGATAAAAAGCAAGAAAGTGAATTGGATAGGAAGATACGAGCCGCAAGCAGGTAGTTCGAACCCTGTATTATCCCGTACTTAGAAAAGCGGAGCTTAGCCAGTGAGAAAAGTTGTCATTATTCAAATAAATGTTCAGGCCCCAAGATTTGGATCTTGATTGAAAGAACCCACTCAAGGCACACACACGCCGAGATGGGATTTCTACGAGGAATAGTAGGAGTTACCAGAAGGGACATAATCAGAAATACTCAAATAAGATAATGTCTCGAAGTTGAACCCTTATTAACGTTTATAGAGAAATCACAGATGCGGTGGCTGGGACATATCTTGCGGGATGCCGGCAGATAGACTGCCAAAGCGGACATTCCAGGCAAGACCAGAAGGCAGAAGACCAAGGACGCATCCTAGAAGGAGTTGGCGTCAACAGTTGGAGGACTGCTGCGAAGCGAGGTTGCTATTAACTTGATCAGACGTAGGGAGCGATGCTTCAGATAAAAAGAATTGGAACCTTCTATGCAGTGCAAGGACCCCAACCCATTAGGATAAGGGGTAGCAGAAGAAGTAATATGATAATGACCGAGTAGTAGAAACCACTAGATGCTAGGTCCTGCGGGCAGCTTCAACTTAACAGAAATGAAAAACATGAATTGCGTAAAAGAGATAAATGTAACAATTAATTTAAAAAATATTGCGAAATATTTTATAAATCGTGCAAAACCATAGATATTCCAAATTTTACTTTACAGACACTACAAAATTTTCACAATAGTAATTTTTTTAAAGCAATATTATTTAGTGATTAAAAAGTAATAAAAAAAAAACTGGTTAAGAATTTTCGATAAGCTTTGTGTATTAAATAACATTGTATTAAAGAATTAATTGCATTGAAGAACATAAAATTATAAGAAACACTTAATACACTTATTTTTCTAATTAAGAAATATAACAGAATTACAGAGACGAAGCTATTAATATGGGAAACGTGGATGAAAGTCTTTTTAGCGTGGCTCAGGGCTTATGACCTGTAAGAGCTGGTTTAACGGATCACTCTACACAATGTAACGTTTACTAATTTCACGACAAGAACATCCTTACATTATGAAATTTCTAACTTTTACTTATTTTTCTCTTTAAAAATAAAATTTAAATGAGTTTAAAATTTCTTCCTGTGAATTATTGTACTTATGGAAGTCCTTTCACCTTTGGGTAGGTACCAGGAAACAAATGATTAATTTTAAATACTTTCCTTGAAAAATACAACATAGAATTTCAGTAGATATACAGTTATATAAAGATTTACTTTATTTTAAAGTTTAGAGTTTAAAATCCTCTTCTGTAAAAATTGTATTTGAACGTAGGTACCCCTGTAACCTTCTCACAATTGTTATTGTAGGCAATCTTTATTACGATTGGTAAAAGAATTTAATCCGTTTTAAATTCCTTCATCCAAAAAAATATATTAATTTCGTACACGTCATAACATTCCGAATCAGTTTTAGCACAAAATAATGTAAACAGTATTTATTTAAAGTTCAGATTATTTTGTAAATTAATTTTAAAACATTTTGTTTTATTCTTCTTTATTTTATTATATTTAACGTTAAACGTTTTCGGGAACATCTTCCTCTGTCAATAACACAATTTAACTATTTAATATTATTGAAACGTGATGAAATAAAACTAAGTGTTTCAACTTAATTTATAAAAATGTAACCCATAAAAACCAAGTTTTTATTATACTTCCTTTCTCATTTACTAGTTGAAACATTTTTTTTCGCTTAACCTACGCGTTGGGCTTCGGTCGGGCGATGCTACGAAAGGGAGTAATAAAAAATTTCCAAAAATCCAAAATTATACTATAATCACGTTTCGCGTCTACCAGACGCGTTGAAATATTTTCATACAACTTAATAATTGTATGAAAAAACCATTAAAAATTTGAAAAATCCAAAAACTTATTAATTTTTTAACGAAAATTTGATAGATCTTCTTGATCGTCGCCTCGAGTCTGCTTGCAAAGTTTCAGCTCGATTGGATCACGGGAAAAGGGTAAAAAATCGATCCAAAGTTTTTTCGTCAGATAAGCAGATAAGACGACAAGTAGACAAACAGACGCTACGAGTTAAAAGAAAGTGAGTAAAAAAGTAACCCATAAAAACAAATTTTTAACAATACTCCCTTTCTCATTTTCGGGTTTCGCGTCTACCATATGCGTTGAAATATCCATACAACTTATATGAAAAAACATTAAAAATTTGACAAATTTTAAATTATACTATAATCATTAATTTTTTTAACGAAAATTTGATAGATCTTCTTGATCGTCGCCACGAGTATGCTTGCAAAGTTTCAGCTTGATTGGATAACGGGAAAAGGGTTAAAAATCGATCCAATGTTTTTTCGACAGCAAGCCGGCAAGCAAGCAAGCAGACGCCACGAGTTAATATAAAAGGAGTAATAATCATGGAATTCCACAAACTAGTCTAGTAACAATAACAATATAGCATACATATATCTGAAATAAATATACTCTTCCAGAAAAATTACTTGTATCAGTTTATTTCCATTATTGAAAATATTAATATTACTAGCTGCAACCCGTAAAAAATGACGGAATATCGGTCCGCGTCTTTGCTAAGCTCTAGTATATATTTATAAGCATTTTTGTCGCCCTTAGGAGTGGCGGCCGTGGTAACGTGCGTGAAACGGCCGTTTCGGGTTTGGTGGCCCGGGGTTCAAGCCCCGTCTCCGGCCGTTTTTATAACCATGGATTCGAACGAAATTACGTACGTTACACGAGGTCGTGGGGATAGCCAGCGAAATTATTATGTTTGATTGGGTACTTTTATTCTTGGAATATTTATTAATTTTATTTGTTTACGCCCATTAGTTATAGGCTATAATAATAAATTTATATAATAAAGAATATAATATAAATTTCAAAAAACACATACATTAAACAATATCTGTATAGCACCAAAATGAGTATAAAAATTAAAAATATAAAGTAAAGAGCAGCAATGTGTATAGGCTTTTACATAAAAAATATAACAAAAAATTAAAATGAATATACATTAAACAATATCTGTATAGCACCAAAATGAGTATAAAAATTAAAAATATAATGTTATAAGGAGCAAAATATAAAAAGTATCAGGAATAGCACCAAAACATGAGTATAGAAATTAAAAACATAGAGTACAGAGCAGCAATGTGTATGAAAAATATATATTACTCACCATTACATGTATATATTCTTCAAATTATTAAGTAAAAAGCTTAAAAATCACCACGTCTGTTCAAGCGAAGACATATTCAAAACACTGCGCGGTGCGAGAGAAAAGTACAGTCGGTATACGTTGCGAAAACTATGCAAGCAGCTTTATTTTTCATTTCTTAAAGCCATTTATTCACTAGGGGACAAATTATCTCGCAACATCACGCACGGCATAGAGTCTACGTGAAGTTGCAACGTCGCGCACTGTTCCGCGATGACACGCACAACATAGCGGGGCATTTCTACGTGCCGCGGAAACGTTGCCATGCGCACGGTACTCGAGCGAGCTCACGGGGACATCGGGCTGCGCTTTAGTATCACGTTGTATGTTTACAATTGAATGCGCATGCGTTGTATCTGTCATGTGGGGAAACGAAATTATTCTTCTCCAACTCATCAAAGTCATCAGTAAATAATTTCGCACCTAGCACCTTTTTCTCCTCTTATGTTTCGATAAACTCGTTAAAATAAATAGATACGCAGCTGTCATCCTAACCTCATCGGGCGGCAAGTGTAAATAGATATGCAGCTGTCAACATAACCTCATCGGGCGACAAGTGATATGCGAGTCTCGCTGTGTACACGTCAAATGACCGCGTCATTGCCCCGAAACATGAGCGTAGATGTTGATGCGACATGCCGCGCGGAATGTTTCGCGATTTGTCCGCTAGTGAATACACGGCTTAAGCCTTCCACAAGATATTATATATAAGATACAGTTAAAATATTAGTTTGAACCTTTAATTATTCCTAATAAATACACTTACACTTAAATTAAATATAAATATAATTATATTTATAAAAAATAAAAATACAATAAAGATTTTACATATTTGACATTTTTAAAGGTTATTTATTTCACAAAAATAATGGTTACGTTTAGCATTTTTATTGTATGGGTCGCTGTATGAATTAGAAAAAAAAATCTTTTCAGATCAGTTTAGGTTCTCGAGAGAAATATTTAAAAGGGAGGTAAATAACTAATTAATGTAAACCTGCGGAATTTAAATTTATTTTCCAAAATATGTATCCACCTAAAACACATACTTCAACGTTCTGACTGCACTCCCCTAATGACAATATATCGCGACATACATCGAACACCGAAAGGCTCAGATACTGGAGGTGAAACCCCTCCATACATTTGTATATTTCGTGCATTGGTGAACACCACTCCATTAAAATGCTCTATAAAGGAATTTTGAAATTTGCTCCTTCGCCTGATAATGGCGCATAGATATACCTATCCTGTCTCTGGACGCGCTTGCTGAGAGGATAAAGCTTTACAATTTATCCTCCCCGACACGAGGCTTCACAATATAAATATAACAATAGCCCTGTACGGGACTATTCAGACGGTCCCGTCGAGTCAGCTGCTGGTTCGCAGCCTGGAATCAAGCGCGGCGTCTAGTCCTGACTGGGGGTATTTCGTCTAGCCGTGATCAGTGGTGGCTGGTGCTAAACAGCCGAGTAACATGTAAAAAAAAGCAAAAAATGTCAACTCATATTTTCCCCGAAATTACAATCACGGTTAAAATTAAGGGGTGACACCACCCTGGGAGAACAAAATTTGGGTGAGTTTTTACAAAGAGGTGAGTAATTCTAAGATACAGAGACGTGGTTTTGTGTCGACACCCCGCCGCATCGCACACGTGCCTTAACATCGTCTGAGGTGCGGTGGGGTTGGCCGCTTTAGTATTCAAATGCAGATCTCAATGGTGAAGGTGTATGGCTGAAATGGAAAGTATTGTTATATAAAAAATCATACTTGTAAAATTCCACAACGACAAGGTAAATTTTAACACAACATACACAACAAACACGGGTTATAAGGCTGGCAAATTCAATTAATTTTGAGGGACCTAAAACGGAAACGTCTTTTGGACAAAGACAATGTAATTTCACTGCCCCGCTTGTTTTTAACAAGTTACCAAATGAAACTAAAGAAATTACAATACATAAACCTTTTAAACAACGTATTACTAATTTTATAAACATATCAGGTAGAAGGTATGCTGAAGAAGTGATCCACCCTTGACCTCTGAATTGGCAAAATCTGCTTCATGTAATTTCAAGTACACTCTACTACAGTATTTATTTTTGAATCTACTTAAATTTTTATCTTAATTTTATATGAACATATTCTTTTCTTTTAGATTTATGTATTCTTATGATTGTATATATTACTAAATTTTATTCTGCTTTAATTTTTATGCTAATACTTCTTTACTATTGTTATTTGTTACTATTACATAACTATCAAATGATAATAACTGCCACAGAAAAGGTTTCACTTAGTATGGTAGTTATTAGTAACTTCTATTAACAAATGTAAAACAAACAATAAAATTAACGAATAAATTGTACATAAAGCGGCCACTTCATTGTTACTATCATTTTTCATTATATCGCATAAATTTACGAGAATGTTTAGGATTAAGTTTAGTTTCAGAACGAATTAGTAAAGGCGTGTTGGGTGTTCACGTCCAGCCCTGTGTCATCTGAGAGAAAATGTTGGTGACCGGAAAATTGCTCACAAAGAAAAATTTCCACGATGACCCGTTTTTACAAATTGAAATACGTATGGATGTTGGCTAACATGCAATTACAACAATTTATTTTTTGAATAAATGTATTTTTTTATTTACACAGGCATTTTGTTCTGTGAGGTAAACATAATTGGATATTTTTTGTGAGTAATTTCCGTGTGCATATTCGTGTTTGAGTAGTTATCTGTGCGAGCCTTTGTAGGTAATGTTCTTTGTGGGGGTTACTTATGGTTCTGTGCGGAATATTAATGTGATTTTTTTTATATGTGCATTTTCCACTGTTAATTTTATATACGATTTTAGTTTCAAATTCTAATTTTCCAAGATAAATAATTAAATTATTCCAAATACATTTTAAAAGTTTTCATTAGCGGTTAAGTACACACTAACGAGCCGCCACTTTTCATGATAAGAAATATTGAATGTCGCACAGCTGGATTCTGCGTGTGAGGGCTCCTCTTCTTCGCCTTACAGCTCGATCCTACTCCTAACTGAGTTTACGCCTTGTTAGAGGCAAACAAGCTATCTATCTACGTCGGGTGAAGGCTCTACGGTTTTTAACGTAGTATTTCCAAACACCCTCGCTTTATTCAAGACCTCCCCAGTTCACGTTGTGTAATTTTTTGTTTCGAACTATAGGGGATGAATTGGTTTTGTGGTAACCC
Source organism: Agrypnia vestita (assembly GCA_016648135.1). NCBI lineage: Eukaryota > Metazoa > Arthropoda > Insecta > Trichoptera > Phryganeidae > Agrypnia > Agrypnia vestita. The sequence goes on along the minus strand of JADDOH010000690.1, from coordinate 26,322 downwards.
TGACGCAAGCTAAACTTAAATTAAATACTGGGGTATGAAGTTCGTGAATGTTCATGGAAACGCAAACAAAACTACCTAGCACGTCAATTAAGCCCTACGGTGCAATTGCTAAACATACTATGTTCCGTGGCCCTATATTATTTACCTATCATTCCTACGGACTGAAACCACTGCATCTGGTGTAGCTGCGCTTCCAGGTGCGCGATCCTCTGCTTCCATGCCCTCTCCGCTCGATCCCCCATTGTCCTACCTGTATGGGATCGACCGCCATCCACTGGAAAGGTTAGTGACGTGCCGTTATCACATGCGCATGCACATATAGAGTACATAGATCCCCTGAAAGCCCTCGAGTCCTTCGTAGCCGCTCCTATGGATGATTCCGTCTTCGACGCCCTCGCTGATTAATAATTTTATCTTCCGCCGTTATCTCGCTGTGCTTATTCCCTACGATCTTTTATATTTACTCTGCATTATCTTTATATCAATTACATTGTTACGTTTATTTACTAGCCGGCCTAAGTTCCGTCACCTGTATCTGGCCCTATGTCTCATTCTAGTGGTACGTTGGGTTCTAATGGATAAGGGGTTGTGGGAGGTATGTATAAATGTATGTGTACGCGAAAAATGTGTTTGCTTTAAATTCGGCCCCTCCGTACCCAAAGGCTCATCGGTGACTGATCCCATCTTCCTTCTCCCGACACGAGTTCCGGATACGTTGACCTGAGCCTGGATGCGCCTTTTCATGTTGGGCCTCTTCTGTGCAAAGTACCGCACCATCCCTCGCGTCAGTGTCTGGCGTCCGGGCTCAGAGCCAGTTTGCCCCCCGAATTCCAACTCCTCCAGGTTAAACTAAGTTAAACTACGGTATATATACTGAAGCTACTGTAAAGATGGTCCCGGGCCACCTGTCAAGTCAAAAATATGCGAGTGGGGAGGGGGAGTTTCCTAGGCTCCCCAACCCTCGCCTGTGAGCAACTACAGCCCATTGGCCATTCGCGACACTACAGTGACTGCAATCACCCTCCCAGGTAGTACTTATTATAATCTGGTATGCATCAATACGTTCAATCCATTCCAGACGAGGGAAGACATCCGCACGGGTGTTGTGCCACCCGTGAAGAGCCCCCTCATACACTACGTACGAATAGATACATACTAATAAAATATAATATACATACATATACATACATATACAATACATAAATAAATACTTGTAATGGTTGGTTGCCATGTGGTTTCACGAGGCCATGACCCCTCGTATTAGTAGATGGAAAGGTGGATCTGGACAGTAGGGATATGCCTAGCCCCTGGCCAGGGATGTCGGTGTATTTTCTCCAAATGGTGTACAGCTAGAATCCTGCCATCGATGATGATGGGATCTGCCTAATTTTCTCCGACTGATGTGTAACTGGAACCCTGCCATCACTGATGAAGATGATGTTGTCACTATCGAAACGTCACCTGATGATATATAGCTGAACCACCGCTAGTGATGATGATGATGATGATGATACTATCGTAACGTTTCCTGACGATATATACCTGAGACACCGCTAATGATGATGATGATACTATCGAAACGCCTCCTGACTACATATGACTGGGGCACCGCTAATGATGATGATGATGATGATACTATTGAAACGTCTCCTGACGATATATAACTGGGACACTGCTAATGATGATGATGTTGATGATACTATCGGAACGCCTCCTGACGATATATAGCTGAACCACCGCTAGTGATGATGATGATGATGATGATACTATCGAAACGCCTCCTGACGATCTATAGCTGAAACACCGCTAATGATGATGATGATGATGATGATACTATCGGAACGCCTCCTGGCTATATATGACTGGAACACCGTTAATGAAGATGATGATGATGATGCTATCGAAACGCCTCCTGACTATATATAACTGGGACACTGCTAATGATGATGATGATGATGATACTATCGAACCGCTTCCTGACTATATATATAACTGGGACACCGCTAATGATGATGGTGATGATGATGCTATCGAAACGCCTCCTGACTCTATATAACTGGGACACCGCTAATGATGATGTTGATGATGATACTATCGAAACGCCTCCTGACTATATATAACTGGGACACTGCTAATGATGATGTTGATGAAGATACTATCGAAACGCCTCCTGACTATATACAACTGGGACGCTGCTAATGATGGAGATGATGATGATGCTATTGAAACGTCTCCTGACAATATATAACTGGGACACTGCTGATGATGATGATGTTGATGATACTATCGAAACGCCTCCTGACTATATATATAACTGGGACACTGCTAATGATGATGATGATGATGATACTATCGAAACGCCTCCTGACTACATACAACTGGGACGCTGCTAATGATAGTGATGATGATGATGCTATTGAAACGTCTCCTGACTATATATAACTGGGACTCTGCTAATGATGATGATGATGATGATGCTGATCTGACTATCCCCCCCCCCCCCGACGATGCACAGACGTATGCGTACGTAAATAAATAAATATATAAATAAATAAATTGATAAATAAATAAATATTAATTAATTAATCAATTAATAAATTAATAAGTAATTAAACAAATGAATAAATAAATAAATATATTATTAATTAATTAATAAATCAGTCAATCAAACAAATAAATGAATAAATAAATATATAATTAACTAAATCGATCAATTAAATAAATAAATAGTTAAATAAATAATTTATAAATAGACGAATAAACAAATGGCTGAATGAGAAATAAATAAATAAACAAATAAATAAATATATATATATGATTAGACAAATAAATACCTAATTAATTAATGAATCATCAATTAAATAAATAAATAGAAATGAATAATTAAGTTTGGCGTCGAGCACACGGGCCGCGCGATCCCTGGAAGTTCACACACATGCAGAGAAGGTTTATTTGGCAAATTAATTCGCCCCTATTATGGTCAGTACGGATGCAACATGCAAACAACACCTGTGGAAAACATATGTAAAGTTTACGGTACAGGGGTTAGCTTTCACTGTCGGCGCTTCTTCCGTCTCTGTCTGGGGTGTCGAACCCGAGACCATTCTTCTTAATCGTGCGCCACCTTTATATATCGTTATAATCTCAAAACGGAAAGAGGATGACATGACTTACCCATCTGCCGCCGATTATATCCATTCCAGTGCATCGTAGTTTCACTTTATGTACCTCACTTTATACCTAAGGATTGCGAACACTTGCCTTGCACGCGCACACGATTCACAGGCCCCTAATTAACTATAGTTCGCGACCTAACCTTTGATCCTGCCATCACGCGTTTTTAAGTTTCCGTAGCTGGGGCTTAGTATCCAGCCTCTGTAACTATACGGTGTATATACTCTAACCAAACCGAAACTAGACATTATTTCCCTTTCTTTGAATTTATATTCCTCGGGATACCGGAATTAGACTCTAGCTCGACAATTGTAAGTATTTATATATCTTAATAATACTGCAACATAGTCCTTATTTCCGTCTTACGTATCCGTACTTCCCGGGTCATCGAGACTAGACTCCAATTCTAATGATCATACTCTAATGATTATACGCACCGATATTTTTCATAAAACCCGTTACCCGTTATTTTCTGATGTTACATATTCTTATATTTATCCGAAATACCGGGATTAAGCTTTGAATCTAGGATTCCATCCATTTATAAGTTTTAACAAACCCATGAAGCAACCACTTGTCCACTTGTTGTTGTTAAAGAATTGATTGCTTCTATAATAAAACCCCACTAGTCTACATCTTTATAAGGTCAATACATATTACTTTTAGGGTCCGCCGATTTAGTTTTATTCTTAATATTATTATTATTATTATTATTAATTATTATTATTATTATTATTATTATTATTATTATTATTATTATTATTATTAATTAATTACACGGCTTAATAGCCTTTTACAACAGGTTTATACATAATTAAAATACAACAAACGATTAAATGTAAAAGAAAAATAAAGGGTATAGATGTAAAAGGTATATATACATAATTTAAACATAATGAGGTTAGACATTTATGTAAAAAAAAAAGTATATATGCGAAAGGTGTAAAGTAGTGATCTCAGAAATTTTTACTCACCGATAATATAGCAATATTAAATTTGAATAGCCAGCTATATATATATAAAAAAATTTAAGACATTATATAAAAATTTAATATTTTGAAAAGAAATGATCATATAGTGTTTTTTAAATTTTGAGAGAGATAGATTTAAAATGTCGACATATGTAGGTAGTTCATTGCCAAGTTTGTGCATTGATAACAAAATTATATTATTCTTAATATGATGTAATGAATATGGTTGCATGATTGACATCTTCGTCGACAGTCTGGAGAAAGTAAAGTTTACACTTAAAGAGGCAATACTGCTTCGTTACTGACTTCAGCTGTTAATATGTAATGGTGGGTAATATATATTTTTCGTACACATTGCCGCTTTGTACTTTATATTTTTAATTTCTGTACTCATGTTTCGGTGCTATTCCGGTACTTTTAATAATTTGCTACTTGTAATTTATATTGTTTAATGTATGTTCTTTTAATTTTATGATATATTTTTTCATGTAAAAGCCTATACGCATTGCTGCTCGTTACCTACTCTACATTTTTAATTTTTATACTCATGATTTGGTGCTATTCCTGAAACTTTTAATGTATGTGCTTTTTGAAATTTATTTTATACTCTTTATGTAAAAGCCTAATGGGCGTAAACAAATAAATAAAAATAAATAAATAAATAATTTTATTATCATCTCGAATATTTGATATCCACTCTCCGGAAAATTTTAATATATTTTAAATCATTTTAATATAATTTATCATTTTAATATGGTTTAGGAATAACGGAATTCTGTAATTTCTACGAGTATAAACAACCCCAATCTTACCAAATCCATTTTATGTAGTGAAAGACGCGGGACTTATATTCTCCCTAAAATGTAAAATGAACCCGGTCTAGATGAGGCATCCTTATTTAGTTTCAGGACAACGAGGTTTACGCGTTCCACGAGGAATATGATATAACCCGATCTAAACGAAGGTAATTTTATACAATTTTAGGACAACGGAACTTACAAATTTCATAAGGTATATCGTGAAGCCAATCTAGGCGGAGACACTACGTATATTTTAAACAGAGTAAGGGTTTAAATTTTACCATCAAGTCTAATATACCGCAAGAACGTCCTAGGCATAGTAAACAAAATAGCGGTCAAAACTGAAGTGTTTCTATGTTCACACGTTTAGCTCAACACGAATATTATAAGTTTCACAGTTATAATACAAGACGCGAATTCCTAAACGAATCATTTTAAAATAGTTCTAATTGGAATCTACATGTTTCATATTTATTAAATGAAGGCGCGAATTCTAAACGAAACACTAACATTGTTTAAAACGGGACCCTATATTTATATATGCTTAAAATGAAACGCGAATTCCTGAACGATAGCATTTTATATAACTAAATGTAACGAAATCTTATATAGTTTATAAATAAGAAGACCCGGCCCCAGGCGGTTTTTATATATTTTCAATATAACGAGGTCCTATAACATCTTTATAAGTATAATACAACCCCGGTCTAACGAAACAATGTACTAGAAGTTTTTATATGTTTGAATACATGATATACGTTTTTTTTACGCGTTTTTATACGCGAGATTTACGTCTTCGTACAATACGAAGTACCCCAAATTATACAATCGCGAAGTTTACATCACTCCTAAAGTATAACCAGAACTAATTGAAACATTTTTCATAGTTTAAGTCCGCGAGGCAAATATCTTTCATAAAATATAAAATAACCAGAATCAAATTAAACATATTTTTACCTTATAGACTTTCCCCAACGCGCGTAATAATCCCGGCCGCATGAAACGGTTTTATATGTTTCAATAGCGCGGGACCTATGTTTTCCTATATAATATAAGATAACCCGGGCCGAACGGAAGCAATTTTATATACTTTATAAAATAGTGAAACTTGTACTTCTGTATACCGTAAATAAACCCCGGCCCCCACGAGACTATTTTATATAATTTTTTAGAATAATGAAATTTCATACATCTGTAAAATTGTAAATAAACCCCGATTCTCACGGAATTACTCTATATAATTTTAACCGAAATGAAAATCTAGATTATTATGGGCTGAACCTGATACCCCGCGAGATCAGCTATATATTTTTCACTAAACGTATTTTAATCCCAGAATTTATTCGCTATAATTTTAACGGACTCTTACTATTAACCATAAACAAAAAAAATTATTAAAATAAACTAAATATTCTTTCGATAACTAAAATAAACCCGGTCTAATCGAAACATTTCATATAACGAAATATTATATGCCTTACAAATGTAAAAATTAAAATGAGACCTCGCGTATTTAGCAAAGATAGGTATTTTATAAGACTTATTTAAAATCGAATCTGTTAGTAACAACTCCTTTATCTTTTAACAGCTTCCCGCGTGATTAGCGTAAAATAGGTATCTTTATAACGCACAGCTAGTTTCCAGAGATCCGCCAATACTATACTTAGTAAAACGAAAATTTAACTAAATTTGAACTCTACCTTTTCCTGAAATTCTGCGAATATTATTCTGTGAACCTAGTAAGACGACAAAAATAATTAACTTTATAGAACATAGTGATTTCCGAAGTTCCGACATGCCAGATTAATTACCTTTATAAAATAAAATCAATCCCGTACTCTGAGTTAAAACTCTTTTAACAGGACCTCGCGTATTTAGCATAAGATAGGTATTTTTACAAGATTTATTAACAATTTCCCGCGTGTTTAGCATAAAATAGGTATCTTTATAACGCACAGCTAGTTTCCGGAGATCTGCAAATATCAGTTCTATATATGCCGGACTAATCAACTTAATAAAGCGCAGTAATTTCCGAAGTTCTAATATGCCAAATTAATTACCCTTTATAAAATAAAATCAAACCCGTACCCCCCTTTTCTTTTAACGTGAGCAATGTCGAAGAGTATATTTACCCGTACACTTTCACTTGAAGTTAAACTATAATTTTCACCCACTGAGACACTCTAAGTCGACGGTAATTATCACTCACGGTAATTATCACTCAAAAAAACAACCGACGCAGATTTTGCGCTCTCGTAGACCGTCACCAACTGCCTGATTTCTGCTGTGTCTTGACATTTTAAACCCCCCCTAGCAGCCAAAGGTCCTAAGTCGTGTGTTTCCAGGATTTTCAATATCCTACTTTCCTTGAAACCAAATTCTTTGTTCCTAAGATTCAATTTGGCAAAAAAAAACCATATCTCCACTCGGATATGTCAGTTGATCCCACCTCCTGTTGCCGTCTCTATCTCCATCCCTGTGCCCGTTTGGGACGGACTTGGTGGCTTCAGACGGTTTGAACTCGCTTCACAAGCGCGATAATTAATTTTTAATATTTAATTTCTAAGTTCAGTCCATATTGTCGTTTGATCAACCGTAACCACAATCTATCGGGTACTCCCCTAATCATAGTTGATGTTTCTTCATTATCTACCATTATCATGTCCCGTTCTCCCGTATTTTCACTCGTCTTTATCGGAAATTTAACGTTTCTTGGCCGCTATATCATGGGATCAATTTCCATATATTCACCACGTGCACACTGCATACCTAGATATAACAATCATCCAAAGGTACTATACCTAATTTTAAATTAATTTTGGGCGATCTTTTCTCGTGGGTCCCCAATGAATCCTGTCTTTTGGCCGCGACTCTCCGCGCACAGGGACGTATTAGCTCCCTCCGTTGCGGAATTTAAACATAATTTGTAACCATTTATTATTATTTTTATTGGCAGTAAGATTGATCCACAAAGTAACTATGTTACATAGACAGTGAATATTCTCGAACAATATAATACTGGAAGAGTACTATTCGCTATAACACAATAAACTATTAATGTAAGTTAAATTAAATTTTTAAATTCAGTGGAAGATTTTTAAGATCGTTTTGCTTTTAATTTTTTTCCCAAAACAAAATAAATAAACAAATAAATAAACACACAGATACACACTCACACAACCCACTATTGGACATGTTTTTATTATTCTTTTATCGATTGTATGTATGTGTTTTCGCGTAATTGGCCCAAAACTCTGTGCATCAATTATTGTCTTTTCTTCAAAGATTGATTAATTATATGGCTGTAAGAAACCCAATAAATGAAAACAAATAAAACAAATAAGTAAATAAACCTCCAGTGCCGCAGGCAAGGCGTCGGATTAATTCAGTGCTCATTTATTGCCAAGGCACTGGACGCCTCCGCTGATAACTATATACCGCTCACCATGTTCTTAGAGGTGTGTTGAAAGATTGCTAGTATCTGTCGAATCGGTCTCAAGTAGTTGTCTGTATTTGTACGTTTATCATTATTACATGCTCTTGCTATATCCGTTCCACTTCACATTATTGTTCCTCCCGTCTTCGAATTTCTATCACACTATGTTCTCCTATGTTTTTGGTACTTATATGCTTGCTTTTTACTTGCATTTACTCCTATATATATTTGTTTCATTTATCCATCCATCTATAAGATCCCCATACGCTTTATCCTTTTATTTCATGTGTATATGGGCCGCAAATTCATATTATTTTATTTACAATATTCTTATCTAGATACACTTGTTCCAATTATGTTTTGTGGTTATTACTACCAAACCCGGCGAAATCTGAGCTAGAATAGCCAATCGTATACACGTTACCCGTCCTGTTGAAACTACGCTAACGTCGGACAGGTTTGTAGTGATTACATAGTTAATATATTGTATCTATATTCGAGTATATTATTTTCTTGTCGTGCCATTAATATGCTTACACGTTATCGTTATCTCTTTCCTAACTGTATATACCGTCATTGCACAATTACCTATCTGTTGTAAAAGCCTGAAGAGCGTTAGTCTACAGATAAATATAATAGAATTATAGTTAACTTCTCTACCCGCCTACGTTATTCGACCCCCGCGAAACGAAAATGAATCACTATTCGCTTCTCGACAGAGCGTTAGTCTACAGATAAATATAATGGAATTATAGTATGGGGCGTTTTCCTCTCGCGATCCCCCGATTAGGACCTGCCTTCCTTGCCTTTGCTCATATTCTGCTATCTCTCTTGCGCGGCAATCCACTTAAGATCACGATTAATGACATTTAAGCGGTTTCAAAACCACAGCAAAAAAGGCCATAATTCTGAAACCTCGTGGAACTGTCAATATCATCGTCACCTTAGAGTAGACGTTAATCGGTTTTTTAATGGCTTAAACTGCAATAAATGCGACCTAAATCTCTGAAATCCATGTTCAGCTTTTTTATGTGAAGCACATGCGGACCGCTCGGACCGCATCGATCGTCAACCATTTGTACCAAACACGGCTTTACCACAAGATCAATATGATTTATAAAAATTGAATAGTAACTGCTCGTAACCTATATCCGATCAATCGCTACTAAATCCGTCCCAATACTAGCGTTTCATCATCCCCAAATTTTTGTAGCGCCAATACTCCGCCAGGTGGGTTTAGCTCAATTTTTTCCCGCGTAGCATTTAAATCATCTTAGAGTTCAAAATAAAATAATAAAATAAAATAAAATAAAAAAATCTATAGAAACAGGTGATTCATCACAACAGCTACGCAAATCCGAAATAATGTCAGAGGGTAAAGCCAATTTCATATCACAATGTTGACTCATGGTTTATACAAAATAAAGTAAACATGACTCATGGTTTATACAAAATAAAAACACACAAAATATTCATATCGTTGCCATAACTTTAAATTATTATGAGAGTTTATTTTATACGTATTGTAGTGAAAACAAAATTCTGCAGTCACGCAGATATTATAATCCACAAGATTGTTTCTTTCGAACCGAATAAAGAAATTTTTGATCATAGCGCTACCGAAATTTTTATCAATTATCTCAAAATAAATTTTTAAACCCAAAATTTTGACATAGAACCACTTGCATAATATTACAGAATATTTTGTAATTTAATTACAGGCTATTTAATTTTTTTCAGATTTGAGACCTTTGTACTTCACGACAAAGATTTTTTTTAATCATTTACAATTTGGTAAGGAGTACCTACTACAATGTCATTATCTTTTTTTTGTTACACTTACGCCAGTAAATTATTTTTAAAAAAAATCTTTATATTTAAGCAATTATCAAACATAATAATTTCGTTGTCTGTCCGTCTGTCCGTCTGTCCGTCTGTCCGTCTGTCCGTCTGCCCGTCTGCCCGTCTGTCCGTCTGCCCGTCTGTCCCTCCCCGTAACTTCGTGTAACGTCCGTAATTTTGTTCGAATTCACGGTTAAAAAACGAAATTAAACGGCCGGAGATGGAGCTTGAACCCCGGGTCACCAAACTCGAACCGGCCGCTCAATGCATGTTGCTATCGCCTTCTAACCGCGGAGCGTCAAAAAGATACAATAAATATATACTAGGGATTAGCAAAGACGCGGACCAATGTTTCGTCATTTTTGACAGGTTACAGCTAGCCCAAAATAACACTTATAAAATGTTTACGACACTGTTTCTACATTTTCTCCACAGAGCTTGTAACATAAAATCCAAATCCGATAAAATATCGCATGAAACTCGGTCAATGTAACAGCGGGTTAACTTTCTTATTTTATACATTCGACCATAAAACTACTGTAACTTTTACGGACACTAATATTTAAGCAATAAATTGGTAAATTTGTATTTACCCTTTTTCCATCGATGCCAAAGTTGTTAATCAACGGAGTTTTTCTTCCAACTAATTAAAATTCTTCATCTGGCGCTTTTCCAAATACAACTTGAACTTCGTTTCAGAAGACACGTAGACTTTTGCGTTTGAAGATTGTTCAGTCGGTTTCGAAAGCAAGTGTTTGTCGTCTCGGTGAAAATTGTAGCCTCATTTTTTATCTAATGCTTCAGCAGTTTTGGATCAAGAACCAATGTGAGGGAGAAATAAGAATTCATTAAAATTTTTGATGGCACATAATTCCCCCTTATTTTCGAGTACATTTCAATATTTTAAAATACTCAGCAAGTGTTACATAAAATATATAATTTTTAACAAAATGAATAATATTTGCACTTTGAAATATTTGAAATATTAATTAATATTAAACATTGATAAATTATTATTTAAAAGTAGGTAACTTATGAATAGGTTATTAAAAGAATTTGTATTTAGCATTATAAAACGATTAAATTATTGATTTACATA
>JADDOH010000690.1:0-10000 GCA_016648135.1 Agrypnia vestita | reverse complement strand
TTTCACTCCATATAATAAATCCGGAGTTCCTTAGAATAAGCCAACATTATAATAATGTAGGTTTGTTTTTTTCCTATCAAAAGAATATGTCGTACATATATATTGTGCTGACGTTAATTCTGATGCTGATATTCTTGCAAATATCCTATCATCATTCAAATATTCACTCCTACACAATAGCGTAGGGAAAACTACGTTTCAAAATAAAAACTATAACATGCACACATTCACTAGTTTGAAGAATACAAAGTGTGTGCTGCATTTGTAGTAGGTACCAAAACATTACACACTTCATCTACTTCAATAAACTACATGAAGTGAAGTAATTGTAGTACTACAAAATTGTATCTGCTACAATAACCTACAAAAAGTACTTCTTGAAATTAAAATAAAACGCAAATCACTTTGTTTTCACCACTTTATTAGATTAAACAATTATTTTTATTTTAATAATAATGTCACCACAAAGTTCAAGCCTTCATACAGAAGAAAAAATATTCTTCGAACAGTTACTTCTTGAAAACTGTACTACTACAAAATGTTCAAATCCATGGGGAGGGGGGAGAGTTATTTCAGTTCTTTTTTTTTGTTTCTAGGAATTTCATCATTCAGTCCTAAAATTTTCTAAACCATGGGGGGAGGAGGTTATTTGTTTTAGATTCAAAAAGACGTTTTAACTACATCAACTTGCATAAAAATTTTCACGAAATTGAAGTGCGCGTAGTTTGAATAACATAATTTGTGTACTTTGAAGTGTAAAATGTGAGGTGTGCAGTTTTTTTGTGAAAATGAAAGTGAAAATTTTGAAGTGTGTAGTTTGTAGTGTGCAGTACACTTACAAACGTGTGAAGTGTGCGCTTCAGTATAATGTAGTACTACATTGTCGTAAGTAGTACAGAGCGGACCCATCAATACTACACAATATCAATTTTCTTGACAATAACCTGAACCCATATTTATTTACAAATTTTTACATAATCACACTACATTGACACACTAACACACGTATGCATGTTTATGCTAGATCAGTTATATTTGGGATGATTGGCCGCGTTTTAAATAAAAATGTATTATTTTTTATAAATGGTGTACGCATTATGTTTATAGTGCCTCATTAAAAAAAAATTGCGTATTATTATTCTGAACCAACCAATAGGGATTGACCCTTATATCTTAACATGCACTCAAATACGGATTAATGTGGATATGTTTGAGAATACTTTATAAATTTCGACGCAAAACCAGCAATTGTTACAATCTGAACAAACTTTTTTTCTAAACAAATAGTCGATTAGAATAAACTAAATACTCGGAAAAATGAATTTATCAATTCTTTCATCCAGGATCCCTCGGATAATACACGTTCGATAGGAGTGTTACAAAATGTATATCTTTTGTTATTTTCAAGGATATTGTAATACATTTTTGGTTTATGTTTTCAAAGCAAACTCTCAAAATTGAAATCCCCGGTGAAACAATTTAAAGGCTCATTATTATGTGTAAGCTATATTGTCCTCATCCTTCAGATATTTTTACAGAAACATTCCTAATTTCCTGAAGATGAGCGCGTATTAGATGGTAAATTCATGATATTATCATGTTTTCACGGCGATGTGGTCTTAAAAGAAATTCTTCAATAAATAATGTCGCGCGTCGTGGTTGTAGGAGGCAAATGAAAGCACTGGAAATTAATTAACGATTTATTTATTATTTTTAATAAATTCACAATGTCACTGGACACGAATTGAACTTAGACACTATTATTTAATTCACACTATTTCGCAATTAATCACTCGTCTGTAGAATACTTTACTTTAAACATTATCGCTTGCTAGAATATTTCCACACAGGTGCAGAGAATTCATGTCAATGCGCACGTAAGTGATTGCACGTATTTTCAAGGGCGGTTAGGTACTTCGCTTAATTTATTGTCGCTGGTATCACACATGCGTTGGTAACACTGCTTTCGCTAACGGATTTAACGCAGGTTAATATCAACGTAAACATGATGCGCCATGCACTGCCCGCGGCCCTGTTATTTTTTCAAACCTCAGAGATTATTCTATACATTTCTAGTGTTTGCTAGAATGTTCCCGTCGCTTCCAGACCGTTTTCCGAGTATTGTAAGGCGTTCCAGAATGCTGTTGTCATCGAGAGTCCGTAATCATCTCGTTATAATAATATTCATTTGAAATAATCTTTATTTGGAACATTCTAGATCACACTCCAAAAAACACTTGCATAATAATTCACTTAATAAATTGTTCACTTTTATCGTTCGTAGATATCACGTTCTGTCAAAACAAAACTTTATCTTTGCCCGGGCATAGTGCCTTATATACCTACCCAACACCTGCATTCCGGCGTATTCTAAAATAGTGTTTTCCAAACCCGTCTAAAATATTCTGGAACATTCGATAGAATGCTTTTGACACTGATCGAAGATTTAGGAGCGAACAGCACCATATTATAAAAAGATAATATTACTAAATCTTGGTTTCACTCTCCTTTCAAAATATACAAAACACGTTTTATATATTCTCATCTCTAAACCACGATGACAATAGCTGTAATTGTGTAATTTGTAATTCTCGTAAGTATTCGTAATGTTACACGTAAAACGCGACATTTGTGGAAATTGTTGAAAAACCCATTTAATTTTTATCGCCATGCCTCTGTAAAAGCCTTCATAAAATTTATTACCATGCGAAGTTTCGTGACGATGCTGTGCTTTTAAAATACCTATTTTAAATTTACACATAGGTACCAATCGCAAATCCAGAGACGGATTGGACATTGCTTGGGTGCCCTGGGCCTAAAATTGAAAATGACTCTATATTATTATTTTCATTTCATAATTTTACGAATATATAAAATGATTAACTTTATAATTGAATTATACTCTATCTTGACAAAATTGTGATTATTTAAAAACTAATAAGAATTTTTTTTTTGATAATAATAATAAAGGAAACTGATATATGCCTTTGGGATACAATCTTAATGTTAATTTATTTCATTGGAATAACACACCAATAAAAAATAACCCAATGTTTATTTTGTTTAATCTTTTAAAATATCCTACCACGAGGGTGCCTCTTCAATAATCACTGTTGTTCTTATATTTTTAAGCTAATAAGTCGATAAAAGTACCTACCCAATTACTTTTATTCCAAGTTGGAAACTGTGTCTAAAATATAAAATAATTAACAAACAGTTTCCAGTTAATAGCATTAAGGGCGAAAGAACCACCTGAGACCCATATTTAATTATCTAATAGCGATTAATGGAATTTAACATTTCATTAGTTAAAACTTTGATATATCAATTATACTTTATTTAATACTATTAAATAACCGATATCCTCTTTCAACTTTTGTGTTTAGCTTATGTTAGACTATATTAAATTATTCATTATGCTTATTTTAGTTTAACCGTATCATTTACATCAGAACGAAGTCATGTCAATAGTTTCACTGTGAAAAAAAAGGCTCCTGTACTGTGAAATCAAACCAGATGTATGCTTTTTTAAACATTTCGAGAAATAATAGTTTATTTAAATAGGTTATTAAAATACTATGAAATCTTGTCATCCTGACTGCGCTCCCATAATATAATAATAATAATAATAATAATAATAATAATAATAATAATAATGTGTTTATTCAAACATAACCAGGTTGTTAGTTGTTAGTTGTTGTTTGAATATGCAGGTCAAAATAATTATGGGATAGATATGTACTTACATAGGTAGTAGACAAATGCAATACATCTTGGTCCTGATTGTAGGGATCCTTAAAACGTAATATTTAGTATAATAGAAAAAGTATATACAAATGATATGAGTTTTTTAGATTTATTTCAGTGTAAAGTTGAAAGCTATTTAAAAAGGGATCTTAAGTTTTAAATGGTTATATGTCGGAATTGGTTCATCGCAGTTCATTAATAAGTTCGTATCTCGGTGGTAACCAAATATTTTTTCTCGGTTTCGAGAGAGATAACGAGTAGCGCTGCTTGGTGGTATGAGTCGTGTCTCCGCCACTGGATCGAGCGGAGACTAGACCTAGACTTTTACCCATTCTCTTTTGTATTGTATCATTTCACTTCGATGTGAATATATATTATCTCACATAAAAAATCTCCATCATAGTTTATAAGTTTAACCAAATATTATATTTTTTTAGAGAAAGAAAAACTATAGTAGAAGGGTTAAAGCGTCATAGAATAAATCTCTAATCTTTAATTTTTTTGCGACACACATTTTATGAAACGCTAGTACACCATAGAGGAAATACATTTATTTTTATTATTATTTATTAGACTAAGGATCAAACATAATAAGTTAGTTGTCTGTCCCTCTGTCTGTCTGTAACTTCGTGTAACGTCCGTAATTTCGTTTTAATTCATGGCTAAAAAAATCAAATTAAATGGTCGGGGATGACTTTGAACCCCGGGCCAGCAAACCCAAACCAGCCGCTTAACGCACGTTCCTACCGCCACCTCTCCGTGGACCGACAAAACGATGTTATAAATATATACTAGGGCTTAGCGAAAACGCGAACCATTTCATATTCCACCTATCACTATCACCAAGGTTTAAAATAGTACCATTAACTGCCAGCAGGAGAAATATTAAAAAATTCAAATATTTTGATAAAAGTCATTATTATCATTTCAAGGGTGTTCGCAATAAATAAGTAAATACTTATTCTTTAGGAACCGGCATGTAAAAGTACGGTCATTTTTGACGGGTTAAAGCCAGTATACAATATATGAAAAATTTATACCATTTAATCAAATGTTAAGTCTTTACAAATTACAAAGTAGCAACAAAATTTTGATACAATCCAGGCGAAAATGCACCAACAGTTATATCCATTTTTTTTCAGCTACCCTTCCTGTTCCGGCGCGAAGGCTCCAGGAGTGGCAGCCGACATGCACTTCATAGATGACGTCATAGCCTTCATAGGGCCGGCTTGTGCCTTCGCTCTAGAGCCAGTGGCCAGACTCGCCGCCTACTGGAACACCCCCATCATCACGGGGATGGGTGATCAGGTTTGTACAAACACTGCAATTTTATTAAACGTACTGTGGACAATTTGAATATCTGTCTCAAATGTGTATCCGAAAAGAAGTGTAATCCCAATCCCAAATAATAATAATTTCAATATTAAAGGAAACACATTCTTATTGTGAAGTTGCAATTTCAGAACAAAGTTCTGTCAATTATTAAACAATTTTTAATAATTCACAGAACTTGTTTTGAAATTGCAACTTCACAATAAGAATGTGTTTCCTTTAATATATACGAGTATGTGTTGTATCAAATGTTTCCATTAATTAAAATGAAATATTAATTTATGGCGCCCTCTAGCGGTAGATACGCGAAGGTATTCGTGACTTTTGCATTAGAGTGGATTGCTTTAAAAATGGAATAAAAATGTTGATCAATTAAAAAGAGACTACATATAAGGTCGAAAAATTTTCGTTAACTTACTTGACTTTCATGGCGAAATTGGATAACCCGCCATTCCCGGATAGAATTGGAGGTCCGTGGTTTGAGTCCCGGTGACAGTTAAAATATTTTTTCGTTAATTTGATTTTTTCTGTATGTCTTTGCTAATTGATTAATAAAAATTGTTTAATAATAATTTTATTGTCTCTTTGTCTATCCGTAACTTCCTGTATCGTCCGTAACTTATTTTATAAAAACTTTTTTGTCTTTTTTTATAAATAAATTAAAAATTAAGAATTTTCTAAGGTTTTCACGGCCACTCAGAATATTCTGGTTTGTGTCTTCTGGGGTATTATGCCGTATTTTTACGTCCTTTCTGGCCGGCGTTTCAAACAAATAAACAATTATTCTTTAGGAATCGCCATGTAAAAGTATGGTAATTTTTGACGGATTATAGCTACTATTAAACACATATTTTAATTAAATTCAATTTATGTGATTGGATAACTTGAGTATAAATATTTTAAAGAGAGTGAATATTACTTCATCTCAACAAAATGACTATTTTAATTTGTTTGATCCTTGAACTGATCTGGTCTAAATCGCTGCAAAATGAAAGAGATAATGCTCCTTGATCATAATGATCTTTTGGTCGGATTTGAAGAAAAGTATTATACTTCCCTTTCTCACAAAATAGTTCACAGTTTGATCCTTTGCCCGGCTCTGAAGATGAACCCAAACTCAAGGTAGAAATAGTCAAGTGTTTCTCCTTTCAAGCTTTTATCGATTTTGTCACACTAAATAATGTACGAAGGGCGTCACTTGGCGCCCTCTTCATACAAAGCATTCGAGATTCGCGGTCACGTTAATAAAGTCCATTGTTGTTCAAGTTCAAGTTCAAAAGTTCATTCATATGTTGTTCATATGTTGTAACCACAACATATTCTACAACATGAATATGTTGTGGTTAAGTATTTGCTCGCAATACTGTGTCGGTAGTCTCAACGGTGTTTTACGTACGTGCTTTATGTGCTTATAAACGTAAAGACTTTTCCTTTTACTAAGTAACTGATTCTTCAGTATCTACATATCTTAAATTACTACCGGTCTTATTCCAAATAAATTTAAAATATAGGAGAATTTTAATAGACAAAAATATTTTTTTCTTGTGATCTGAATGATTTCCAACGAAGCACAAGAAATTTGTTTGAAGTCCAAAGGGTAAGCGGCTGGCGATATATTATATTAGAAAAACAGCAACAAAGACTATTTGAAGACAGATTGGGTCTTATCCAGACTTCCCAGGCTCCCAACCCATGAGGACCCGTGGGGTAAGGGGATGAATACAAAAAATAGCGGAGAAATAATAACGGAGTTCCACGCGACAATATCAATACGGTTTAAAGATAGCAAGTTGTTACTGACGTAATAGTTTAATCGTAAGGGAGCACGTCAATATGGCGCACCCTTATTTATACCCATTCTCTCTCTCATTCACTCCGACAGACGTTCATCCGGACACATTACATACATATAAATGAGAAATAAGATAGGTAGCTACATTATATAACTTTTTAAGTATAAATATGCAATTAATCTAAATAATACAAACTTAAACTTAATACTTACATTGATTAAGTACCAAAAAATACATAAATAGTAAAATAGCTGTGAAATTTATCGATAATATTGGAGTGTACAGTTTTAGTATGAACTGACGTTCACAAGCGTTTCATAATCATTTTTGTGTCTAGTAGGGGTCTGTTTTTTAAAAATTTACTACTAAGTCTACTTTTTTTAAATTTCTAAATGGTGATCTGTGTTTTTTTTATTTCTAGAGGGAAATTGTTAAAGAATTTTTAAACATAGATAATCATTTTTAGGTTGTAGTTAAGTTTGGTATGTAATGTTATTAAAAAAATTGGATTAACACTGTTTTTTTTTTAATATCTATTATTTTTGGTGCTCTAAATTCTTTATAGAATTGTGCACTTTTGTTTCATAATTATATTTATTTTCATTTTTTAAGTAATTTCTAATTGTGATATTTAAGTTCATACGCTCGTCCCCATCCAATATTAGCGTATTATAAATGTTATTGAATAACGCGTAATATATTATTTTAGATTTGTAGGTGATTCTTAAAACTATGTAATACATACCTTGTTGAGACATGAAAAAAAATCCATTCGAGACTACGTGTGAGTTAACTTGAAACACCATTAAACGAGCATGCAAACCAGGGGAAAACTCCACTGTCAAGTATACTACCTATTTGTTTTTGAATGGGTCAGGATAAGGGTCAGACGGAGGACAGACGCAAACAGATTTAGACAAAGCATCGGATTAATTAACTCGTCTGCAAACAGTATGACATCATTGTATTGTGCGAGACGATGCAGCTACGAATTAAAACAACTAATTAAGCGACATTTTTTTTTTAAATTTGCACTATAAGAAAATCATAAATCAAGAAAAACGTAAACAATCATAAAATACATTTTTTTTTAAATTATGAGTATTTTACCATATACTACCAAAATATATTAACATGAACGAACGTAAATTTCGTGGTACATGGTCTGGTTCCAATACTTAAAAAAAATATTAAGAACTTGTAAATTGTGAAACAATTATGAGAAAGTCTAACTAAATACTCTTAAAAAATATTATCAATGTAAATGTGTCGCTTTATTACAAAAATATACGGTTTGATACGATTTTTTTAAAAAACGTCTATTGTAAAAAATATGTTTTTTTTAAAGACGATTTAATTATGCAAGTAGGAATATTTTAACTGTATTATAGATGGTTTTTAAAAATACGCGAAAGAGAACATATGTAATTATTTCTGCCGTGACCCAATCCTCTCGCCCAAAAAAGGGAGATGTTCATCATATACAATTTAACATTATAATAACAACCATTCGTGAAAAGAAATGAAAGCAACCATGAGAATAAAATATTTTTATTAAAATTAATTAACATAATATTTTAAAAAGTTTATGAATTAATGGCATTTTTAAAAGCTTGCACTACAAATGTGCTGAAAATAATAGTATATAATGGATTAAAAAAAAATTTTAAACCATATTTTCAAAACTTTAATGGATGAGAAGTGTGTTAAAAAATCTGATCGCAACGAAAATAGATCACATTTAAACGTTTATGTCTCAGAAAGTATGCGACGGGTGTGGAAGTTAATGGCGTTGATGAATTGATGGATGTCAGTTAAGGTATTTCAATGCAATTTTTTTTATTTTAAATTTATTAAATTTTGCATTACCTACCCAGCACAAATATTTTTGAATATTTGCTAAAGCAAGAAAATTAATAAGTAATTAGTAAGTTTGTTCTATTTTCATAGCACACGCGTTTAACTTAGTTTGAAAATAATCAGAATATTGATGTGACACGTATTCCGTGTTCGCATCTGTATTTTTTGAAATAAATAAATAAAATAAATAATAAATAATAATAATATGCATATCATATGAAGTAGGATTTTTTACGGAGTAATTAAACAAATTCAAAAATTGGCATAATGTCGAGCAAATTTAATTAGAATTATTTGTCGATTGATAACGAAGGACTGTGCGAAGAGTGTATATCTTCTCCCACGTAAAAGTTTAAGCATCATGAAACACGTACAACAAAGAAATAGCCAGGTAGACAATGGCAAACGACCAACGCAAAAATATATGGTGTGAAATATATGAAGTTTGTATAAGTCTAGAGCATTCAACTGTCTAATAAAAGTGGACCTGAAAGATGTAGGCGAGCGCCCAAACGGGACCGCAATTGTGATGTCAATGGGTGAACGGCGCTCTGTAGTGATTGCGGTCGTTGACTTCCGAATCTCGTGGAGGGTTAAACAAGAAAAATAAGAAAATAATGACAGTTTTTCGAATAGAACATGGTAATATTATCAAACATGAAAACAAATAAGCCTGTTAGTGCATGACAATTTTTCTATTAATTGAAATGATCAAACAATGAAAGTTATAAAAACTAATATCAAATTTGTAATATTTCGATGTTTTTATATTCGATTATAAAATAACTCAAAGTGTATATAAAATAAAATCTATTTAATGTTCATCATCTTCAATTCCTTGTCCTAGTAGAGTCGGGGGCCAAAGACTCAACAAGGTGCTATATAAAGATATTCATAAAAAAATTCATTGATTCACATAAAAACATTCAAATAAAAAATTAAAAAATTCGATGTAACATGATTATTCAAAAATATAATTCTAATAAATAACATAAGGAGAAAAAAGATATAGGATGTATAAGAACGTTACATGCTTAAGAAAATAATTGTATAATGTGACCAGCATTTTTATATTTCTATGTGTAGTTTGATTTGTATGGACTAAAGAAATTCTGAGTATATTTTGAAATATCCAAAATCTCCGTTTATGAGCAATGCGTCGCAGTCTTCATACAACTTACTTAGTTGTATGAAGGGACTGCGACGCATCTGGTAGACACTAAACCTGATTATAGTATAATTTTGGATTTTTGGAAAAAATTTATTAC
>JADDOH010000689.1:0-20033 GCA_016648135.1 Agrypnia vestita | reverse complement strand
AATAACAATAACAATAACAATAAAAATAACAATAACAATAACAATAACAATAACAATAACAATAACAATAACAATAACAATAACAATAACAATAACAATAACAATAACAATAACAATAACAATAACAATAACAATAACAATAACAATACAATAACAATAACAATAACAATAACAATAACAATAACAATAACAATAACAATAACAATAACAATAACAATAACAATAACAATAACAATAACAATAACAATAAAAATAACAATAACAATAACAATAACAATAACAATAACAATAACAATAAAAATAACAATAACAATAACAATAACAATAACAATAACAATAACAATAACAATAACAATAACAATAACAATAACAATAACAATAACAATAACAATAACAATAACAATAACAATAACAATAACAATAACAATAACAATAACAATAACAATAACAATAACAATAACAATAACAATAACAATAACAATAACAGTGACAGTGACAGTGACAATGACAATGACAATGACAATGACAATGACAATGACAATAACAATAACAATAACAATAAAAGGAAGAATAGGTCTTGGCTGGGCATACGGTTCGACAGGAGGATACTAGATGAGCACCCAGAATCCTACAGTGGAGGCCCTGGATAAAAAATAGAAGCGTCGAAAGAACTCCCAAAGGGTTGTCTGGTGACATAGTCCAGCAAGCAGGAAGAACCTGGATGCGAAGGGGGAGAAACAGGGATGAGTGAAGAAAAATGGAAAAAGCCTACATCCAGCAGTGGAGGGAAAAACACTGAGGAAGAAGAAGAAGATAAGTAACAATCGAGTCTTATGTACGTCAACTATTCGAGGCGTGACGTCGGTAGGAAGAGTTGAAGTGTTCCTGTCACGCTCGCACAGGCACAGCTAGCGTGACAGGAACATAATTGCCCGCATGTGACAAGGATACGTATCATAGGGTCAATGTACGTAATCCTCTCTACTCAGCGACCGGGCTTTAGTACCTAGCTGGTGGCGGTGGTGAGCTTAACCACTCATCATAACCCTATCCATCCAGCCATATTTGTACATTCTCTTGTGGGTCCACAAACTGCAAGTACCTTTATCATACACACAAAATTTTTCAAGAATATTTTACATATGAATTTCATTCTAGAATCATCGCTACATTTTTAATATCGCACGTAAGTACTGGCGCCGAATATCTGTCACTTGATCACATAGGTACGTGCTGGCCACACTGCTGTATACACTTCTATGTCACTCTTGTCATCTTGCTCGCCATGCGCTCCGTCTTTTTATAAAAAAACATGTTGATTAAAAGTGAAGCGAAGATTCTAGAACGAAATTCGTGTGTAAAATATTCTAGAAACATTTTGCGTGTATGATAAAGATACTTGCAGCTTTCGAAATGTTGATCAACAAGAGAATGTACAAATATGGTTGGATGGATAGGGTTATGAGCGGTTAAGTTCACTACCACCACCAGATAGGTACTAGTTTGCAGCTAACGTACGCCGGCATATTCATACTTCGACTCTTCCTATTGACGTCACGCCTCGAATAGTTGACGTATATGAGACTCAATTGTTACTTATACAAATATATAATTAATTGTGTCAAATCGTGCCAATAACGTAATTCAATCAATACACTTCGAGGTTTATCTGAACCCGAGGGCATGTTGATTATTGAGGATTAATCCTTCTAGTAATATAAAGCACTGGTTGTTAACACTCGCGTTTACTTTAATAGTCCAAAGTAGGTACAAATTTCGACGAATAAGTGCTCAATAGTCCCTCGATGCATTGAATAGGCCTGAGGTTCATGTTCCTGGCTCAACTCGCTCACAATTAATTGGAGTAGTTTATCGTAAGTACATATCCTCTAGAGGATAAATGGTTTACTAGCGTATCTGGGAGGTCCTAGTTGCTTAATGAGTCACTCTCCTCTCGTCACAACTAGTTGAGCTGCAACTTTACTCGCTCGATAGGTACTCTCTTAATTTATTTACATCTTATCAGTGCTGGTCGTATTGAACCTCTGATTTACTTTTTGTCTCTGGTTTCACTCTATATGTTTTCTTCTCGCATGTCAATACCAACAGATACATGAAGCGTTTCTGTCGCCCCTTAAATAGAGAACTATATTCCCCGAAATTTCGAGAATGATCGAGAAGTTTCTTACAATTTGTTCCCGCGACGATTATTCATCATGCAAATTAGGTACAAGATTTATTCCCGTGTATTCCAGACACCACTAGCAATTTCTAATTTACTCTAAAATGTGCGAGTGCTGATAATTTCTCGATCATTATAATTCTTTCCGTTACCGAAATGTAAATAATATTAACATTTAATCAAAATATGTATTATAGATGTCTCAGAGACGAAGCTATTTTTTACATCGGAATTTTTCAGTATATCTTGACTAATGATGTCCCCTGGGTATAAAATCCAGTATTGTGTTCTTGAAAAACTTGAATATACTCAACATATACTGAATGTGAATGTCTATTTATCTGACATTGGAGTCAGTGAATACTACAGCCAGCTACAGGTGTAGGTAAATTTTTTTAATACAACCTCTAATATATATGTATTTTCTTTAATATTTTTTTATAATATACATTCATTCAATCCAACCCACAACTATTTGGTCCTGGTAATGTCAATTTGCCTTGCCGATAGACATTTTCCCGAAATATCTTCGCACAATTTTGAAAAATGGACCCATTTAGGATTCTTTTCTAAGAGAAAGTAGGCCTGATATTTTCTATAAATCAAATTTTTATTTCACGCTCGTAGATTGGTGGCCCTTACTTGTCTATGTCCACGAGACGTCTCTGACGAAGACGATGTCCCCAGCGAAACGAAATGGATTTTTCGTCGGACGCCTACCCCTCTGTGAAATGAATTAAAACGGGAAAGAAAACGTGGGTGGTTGTTACAATGGGGTGATTTGGGTTTGCTTGAAATAAATCACGACAAAAATGAAGCCAATTGTTTCAAATTATAATAAGGCACTTACCGAGGTTCCTACCGACGCGAGATTTTGTCCTTGCGGGTAGTTTTTAAGAGGACTGTTATTTATTGCCGCCCCTGTCGCCACTCGGCGGGGGAGGGGGTGGTCCCACTCCGGCCCTTCTCAGGGGGATGGACTGGCGCAGATCTGTGTCCAGGGCTAAATCGACCGTCGGAGTAACGTGGTAATTTAATAATTCTTTGTTGTGATACAAATGAAACTGATATGTTTTCTGATAATTATTTACAATTCTTTGTAACTATATAGTAATGCAGGTCTACCGAGACCAAATTTTATATTATATTAGGTCCTTACATATGAAATTGGCGTTTTGCCGTACTGGCAAATTTGATCTCAAATATCTTCTCTTTGGTTAGGAATTCCAAATCCAAATTTATACAGCTATTTACTCATGTATTTGTGTTTTGAAAATTATAATTCATTTGTTTTTTCCTCAATTGTTTTTTTCTTTGCGTCACTCAGTTTACAAAATGAAAAACTTGAAATAACGCGTTATTTACGAGTACGAGTTCCAACGTGGCACCAGTGCTGCAGAAACGGCTCGAAGGATTAATGATGTGTATGGCGACGGTGCCGCAAAAGAAAACACAGTGCGTTTTTGGTTCCAACGTTTTCGTTCTGGAAATTTCGACCTGCAGAACAAGCCCCGTGGACGGCCGGAGACCAAAGTTGATAATGAAGAATTGAAGGCTATTGTGGAAGCGGATCCATCGCAAACCACATCCGAGTTAGCTGCAGGCTGCGGTGTTAGTGATAAAACTGTTTTAATTCACTTGAAGCAAATTGGTAAGGTAAAAAAGCTTGAAAGGTGGGTACCTCACGAATTGAGTGAAGCAAATCAACAAACGCGCGTTGACTGCTGCGTTGCATTACTCAACCGGCACAATAATGAAGGGATTTTAAATCGAATCATTACCTGTGATAAAAAGTGGATCCTGTACGATAATCGGAAGCGCTCATCGCAATGGCTGAACACTGCCGAACCAGCCAAACCATGCCCCAAGCGAAAATTGACTCCAAAAAAGTTACTTGTGAGCGTTTGGTGGAATAGTGCTGGTGTCGTTCAATACAGCTTTCTTAAATCTGGCCAGACGATTACGGCAGATGTCTATTGTCAGCAACTGCAAACCATGATGGAAAAGATAGCTGCTAAACAACCGAGGCTGGTTAATCGCTCTAGGCCACTGCTGCTTCATGATAACGCTAGACCACATACTGCACAACAGACGGTTACCAAATTAGAGGAGGTTCAATTGGAATGTCCAAGACATCCACCGTACTCTCCGGACCTTGCCCCAACAGATTACCATTTTTTTCGAAATTTGGATAACTTCTTGCAAAGGAAAAAATTCAACTCCCATGGGGCAGTCCATACCACCTTCAAAGATTTTATTGATTCCCGTCCGAATGGTTTTTTTAGTAAAGGGATCGATGAACTACCTATGAGATGGCAAAAGTGCATAGATAGCAATGGTACATACTTTGATTAAATAAATATATTATAATAAAAAAAATCGGCCTTATGTTCCTCCCATACTAAACGTCAATTTCATATGTAAGGACCTAATATAACTGAAAATACATGCATCAGAAACAGCAGAAATGCGAATGCTTATATGGTCGGCGGGAGTAACAATAAAAGAAAGGATTAAATTTTCACAAATTTGTTGTAGCCTGGGTGTCTCGGACATCAACAGTAAGCTGGAGGAACGACAGTTCAGATGATGTGGGCACATAAAACGGAGACCGCCAGACTACACAGGCCTGGATGAAAGCCAGAACCGAAGAGGATATAGCCTGAGAACGAGAAGAGCCGACCCCAACATGTGAAACATATGAAAATATATGTACCAATGACTAGTGATAAAACTAAGTGAATTCTACAAAATATATATTTTTTAAATTCACTAAAATCGTCTGATAAAGATGGTGGTCGCGTTTCATGGGATGTTGGATTATTGTTTCATTATTCTTTCTTATCAATTTAAGAACTTAATATTAAAAGAGGAAATGTAAGAGACGTCAAGATATTTTTTGTCATTGAAAACGGTGTAAAACGCTGCAATCATGGCGTTTAAAATGCCTATTATTTGCATAAAAAAAGTCTTTAAAGACCACGAGGTCCGTGACGGCCGATATCAAGATTTTGTGACTAAATCGCTTTACCATCAAGCCGCTAACAGAGGGACGGAGTCCTGAGTTGCCAATCCTGGAGAAGAATCGAAACTCCTACACTCCAGCGAGCCAAACCGGTCTAACTTCTTGCTTCTGATATAATTTAACTTCACGGGAGTTCGATTATACTACCTATCTTATATCCACGCGCGTCTAGTATATTCTGGGCCGGTCTTATAAACTCCGTTAGTTAAATTTCAGACCAAATAAGCCGCAATTTGACACAAACGTCATTTTTTTCGTTTTATAATAATCCCTTAGTCAAATTTTAGTAAAATTTTACCGACGGCCGATACCGACAGTCGAACCATTAGTTTACCGTCCGTTAGTTGAAATTGACAGAAGTATGACAGATTGACGTATTATTTTTTATGGTTAGGTCCGTTGTAAATTTACGTTTCATGCTGTTTGTTTAAAATGTACATAAATATTGTGCTGACTGCCGCTACATTTTCAAGGAAAAATGTTTCGAAAAGCGTTTGTTTTGAAAAGCGATGTCGAGTTATTATTACAATCAAGTTCGTCGAATGAAGAACAAACTCGAAGTATTCAGTACCTATACGAGTGGATTATTTTAATATTGCAGAGGACGAAGATTTTATCTACCGTTTTCGCTTGTCTTAAAGGTCTACTTAAGAGCTTCTAGAAGATATTGGGCAAAATTTAAAAAAGCGCACGCGTAGGAATCTGACATCACCAACCACACAATTGCTTGTTGCCTTGAGATTTTATGCTCTTTGATAAATATAGTTAGCTGCTGCAGACTTTGTTGGAGTTTCAAAGGCTACTGCCAGTGTAGTGTTGTGGGAAGTATCCCAAATTTTAGGTTATTTTTATAAAATTATGTTTAGTTTACAAGAGCAGTATATTAATAACGATATTGCGATACTTACGGACGGTCGAAAAAGTGTATAAGACGAGCTTCGGTAATATTTACTAACGAACGGCAATCCGTTCGTTAATTATCGACTTACTAACGGATATTTGGTCTTTCGTTTATAAGACCGCCCCTCTAACGTTTGCTACCCTTACTGATTAACTTCCCTGTACTACGACTTTACTAGTACTACTACGTTTTGCGACTACGTTTCATCATTGTCAGCAAGTCAATTCACATGTTGTCTTTCCTCTTCAACTATTCCTATCAACACTAATTTCGTTTTATTCAGTAAATACCATATCCAAAAGCACGCAGTACAGTAAATTACCATGAACGGGAATGAACATAAAACGCGGTACAGCGGCCATTAGTTGACACAACTAGCCCCGGATTCGGCGCTGCAGAGTTGTTATAAGAACTGTCCTTCTGGACTTACCCCTCTCTATTTCGGACACTTTTTGTTTCGCCGCCGACAGCGGCCAGATACATGGCAGATTTACCGCTCCTTTGTCTCTGGTCGAAATCGGCGCCATTTTTTGTTTGCTTTTTTGATTCATAAATAATTTCACAAGCGCGAGAGCACTTAACACTGGGGAACAGCCGGTATTGTTGTGTTCTATTCTGAGCAGTTTTTAGTGGTATCTACGATTACCTCAGCAACAATGTTTCCTTTGATTTTTCTATTACGTGTGTGGACTATAATGTCAACTGAACAGTAAATTGGATAGAAAAAGTAATGTGCATCCTTTATTGCACTAATTTGTTACTATGCTGTATAAGTGAATACAGTACATGGCAGTAAATATTATATAATAATAATAAAAATAAAGTAAATATTAAATAATAAACAGTAAATAATATAGTTAGCGATATGCAGTATTTACTGACGAAATCAGTTACAAAACGTCACGAAGGTATGGGTGACAGAGACGACGATATACGAAGCTGAAGCCAACCGATTTACATTGACATATATAGAACTTGTAAAAAAAATAAGGAAATGTATCTACATATTCGTTAGACTAAGTAATATTTTAAGTACAAAAATTATTAAAAATGTGTATTACGCCATTGTTCACTCTCTGCTCATATACGGCGTTGTCGGATGGGAAGGTTCTTTTGGAAAAGTCACAAAGTGATTTTTATGACAAAGTGCCATAAACACAATGCAATGTTTACTGAGGCTTGACGTCGCGTAGACGAAATGTGGGTGTTTTTGCGCGAAATTAAAAGTATGTAGATGAAAATGCAATTATTTGCGTAAAAACTTAGTTTAGTATTGAAATAATATTATTTTCGGTAACAGTAGACGTGTACCTACAATATAGAATGTTATTTCAAAATCTGTCATCATGCCTATTAGACACTTTTTTATAATCAATTTTAATGCATTAGGTCGTAGCTTTTAACAAGAATCTAATCTAATTTTCACTTCAGGATTTTTCAAGAAGAAATCAAGACCAGCGGTGAAGATAATATTTAGGATTTCACAATATTTAGGCATCAAAAAATATTAAGTCCTTTTCAGAGAACTTTAGCTATTGACAGCCCATTTTCTTGGGACAACAATTAATATCAGCCTTCTAGAAATTGAAAAATTCCAAACAGACTCAATCAAACAATATTGAAGCATCAAAGTATATTAATTTTTTTCTACAACACTTCATTATCTTGCTTAGACAACAATCAACAGAGACTTTTTTAATAATTAAAAAATTCAAAACGTATTCAATGAAACAATATTAAGGCGTCAACATTACGTTCTATTCTTTCCAAACCACTTTCGCCTTGGAAAATAAAAAGGGTACGAACTTATGTATGAAAACAATTCTTTTTCCTTTTGCAATATCGAGTTGTGATGCATGTTTTGTTTGACTGCGTGTTTCGGCACACGCGGAAATTCACTGAAATAAGTGTCAACTAGGGATTGCAATACGGGAGCAGAAATACGATACCGCTTTTTGGAAGTATATTCCTCTCAAAACTGGAATGCCGAATACGATGAAATGAAATTGTATCCCATCATATCACCCCTTGTATCAAATATTATGTAGGCTTAGACTGAAGACAAAAGAGTGCAATTGCAAATTGATAAAAAGAAACTCTTTGATATGAGTGTCGGTTATGAGAATAATTCTGAGATATTGTGGGAGACGTAATGAAACACTGCCGACAAATTTTAAGATTTATTTCTTATTAATGGAGATAAATTATAGAAATCTTGCAGAGACTAAGCTATTTATATGGGAAAAATGTTTGGAAGTCTTTAAAGGGTGGCCTAAAGATTATGACCTGTATGATCTGGCTTAAGTGATCATTTTACATAATGCAACGTTCACCAATTCCTTTGTAAGAACATCCACACATTATTAAATTTTTAAAAGTTGTATATATGTTTCATTTTTATATTTGAATGGATAATTCTAGAGACATCTATGGTCCTTCCCATGATAGTATACATAGATTTTGCGGCTAGTAATGATACTGTATTTTTAATGCGGAATATTAAGCAATATTCTTTTTAGTGTATACAGGGTGTCCCGTATCTCGACGTCAAGTCGAAATCGAGTGACGGGCCAAGTCATAATAATTATCAGAAAAATATTTAAAAAAATTTAAGTCACGTATTTTAAATATTATAAGCATTTGAAAAAAAATCAAAAAAATCTACACCCTGTGACGGTCTTTTCACTCCTGTTGCTACAAATCTTTATTCTTCTTATTTTTTTTATTATTATGTAATCCTGAATAATGCTTCTGTAAGCTTTTGTCCAAAATTCAAAGCCAAGCTCAAGCTTGGAAGAAAATGTCACATATTGACCAAACGAAGTATTCAAAATCAATAGTTTGCCCAGTTTTAACTGACTGTTTTTTTATTTTTTAAATATTTTTCTGGTAACTATTATGACTTGGCCTATCACCCAATTTCGGCTTGACGTCGAGATACGGGACACCCAGTATATATAACATTCTTCCGTTATTATTATTATTATTATTATTATTTAATATATAAAGTTTATTTATTACACTGAGTCGCTGGACACAAAATCAATTAGAGCACTATTCCGTAATTTGTATGAGTGAGAATATTTCACACGTAGGTACTTTTAGTAACGCTGTTAGTAAATCGCTTGTCTTTTCGCGCTCGTTCGCAGTTCGCTTGGTCAATTAGCTTCCGTTCGCCTTCTAGTTTTCTTCGGTAGCTGTCAAATTCAACTGGCCTTGCGCACCGCTCATACACAATTTATTTTAAGTTGTCTTTCTGTTTCATTCCTTTCCAAAATCTTCTAGATTGTTCGGAACACTTCGATAAGGTGTAGTCCTTCTGATTTTTAGAATCTCGTGACAAGATCATTATCGTCAACCTGGCCCTACAATCATATGTTATTGAATGATAAAGCAGGGGTCAATGTCAGTAAGAATGAAAAAATAGTAAATTATATTTTGTTGTTGATTAAAATATTATATTATAAAATAAAATATAAAATAACACGGATATAAAGAAGATGTTTTAGATTAAACTATTAGTAAAAATAGCCGTAGAGTATACAAAAACATGAAATCAGACAACCGCCAAGCACAATCGTATCTGTCAGTATTTTTGAATAAATTTCCTTTTCACTTTCTTTACTACTACTGCTTATACTTTCATTTTTTCTGATTATTTTGTGGGACCCGATCATACTAACTAATCATCGTTACAATTGAACAACAATCATAACCACGATTTATATTATCCCACGGCTATCTAGTGATAATAAAAAAATACAATTATTATTTTACAATTATTCATGTTCTATTTTGAAGTATTTTTACATTCACTTCTGAAGTTGCGGTCAGTGAAGATGCCCCAAGCTAATCTAAAAATGTATATAATTGAAATTAATATAATATAATTTCACTCTAGGACCATCAGGTCATTAATTAATGACCTGTTAACAGTCTGTTTATTAAGAAATAAAAAATAAAAATTGTGTTAATTATTATTTAAAGTGTTGATAATAATGAGAAATATGAAAACTATTTATTTAACTTATTTCGATAAATATATATACCAGTAAACAGGCGCGTGCAGTGGGAACATTAAAGCATGACTTTTTTGTAATTGTATATTTTGGAAAAAAATATAATCAATTATTTATGCTACATCAAAATATGAATATGTACTGTGATAACAATTGTGATAGAAATATTACGAAATATATGTTGTATACCGATTTTTTTTACTAATACGTAATTGGTTATGTAAAAACCATGCTGCAATTTTTCCACTGCACGCCCCTGCGAATAAATAGTCTAGTATTATATTTCTTATTAGGTTTCAATATTAAGTGTTTGTTCAGAATCTTTAGTGCCAAGATTTAACAGCCAATTTGTCATAGTCTTCGTCTTCTAACTAACCTCACTAATTTGTTCCAAGCCATGTCATAAAAAGGGTGTGAGGAAGCTGGCACGCAATTGATCGATTTTAGTCTTCGTTTTTGGTACAATAAATTGTAGAATATTACTTCTTGTACGGCTTGTTATGCGTCATATAAAATATTTTTATAAGACGTGTTTCCATCAGATCAGCTAAATACCTGCGGGGTCTTATACATAAAATACTTGTATAAAGGTAAAATTCTTACTTTGAAAATCGCTTACGTGGATGCGAACATGTTTGGTTCTCTTTATCCAAAAGACATACATGCAAATAACGACGCGAAACTCTTAGAAATAACACGCGAGCGTGTCGGCTGCTGTATTGGTTCGAATAAACGAATTCCGACCGAATTTTAAATGGAATTACTCAAAGAAAACTCCCGAGCTTCGGGGAAAATCAATGCAACGGGAAAAATTACTTTTGAATAAATCTTGTAAACAGAGATTCGACGTTTATCCAAATCCGGATTCTCGTTGAGCGAGATTCGGGTGGCTCGAGCAAAATATGTTTCGGCGCCGGAGAGAGAGCTATTACAAAACTCATTTCAATTTAAATAATTCTCCAGGAAGGCGGAGCCTCCCGCGGGGGGCGGGGGATGATTTGGGGAAGAGGTTTTCTACCAATTGCCTCGGCTGCTGCTCGGATATTGCTTGGGATTTCTTTTGCAGATCTCATCTCCGCTGGCGTGGCGTGTTTACCGTATTGAGATTGTGCAGTGTCATCTTATGCAAACATTTGCTTTTATCATCTTCTACCTTATTTCTATCAACGTTTACATTAAACACGGTTGTATGTAGAAAACAGTCTGTTCTAGGATGTTGTAATCGATAAAATATTTGAATATACATAACAATTAAACCTTGATTAATTTTATTTATTATTTTAAACACTTACAAACGTTTATGGCATGGATTAATCGTCTAATTACATAATAACATTATCTTTGACAGTTACCTTTGATAGTCTCTGGTTTTGAGGTATTTAGATATCTATGGATACGTAATTCAATGTGTGTGTGTGTGTGAGTAAATATGTATTTTTTAAGCTCGCACTGCAATGGGCGGGTTTTGATTCACGCGGGAGTCAAGAATTTAAAACTGAAATATTTTGAGTGTATTCTGGTTTAAGAGTTCATAGCCGGCCGGCTGAAAAAAGAGCAGGTCAATCTCAAGACCACCAATACGGCAGACCACCGGTAGAATCTGGTGAGTGGTGATTATATACATATATCTAGAATCTTTCGTGTCCAAACTTCCCGGAATAGAATAGAACAGACAGACCGGATTCAGGAGCGCTATCGAGTAAAAAAATATGACATATTTAATTTAAAATCATTTTTTTACAACAGTCTTACCTTTCTTCTCTCATTTATTCTGTCAACATGCGCAAAACACCTGAGCGATCTTTTTTGATTCCTCTCACTATGCTAAGATTAACTTTTCATTCTTTGACAATTATTAAATTAGTTTAACTGTATCCCGTCGACGGCACACGTCGGTTCCTGAGGAATAAGTATTTATTTTATACAAAAAAGAAAAAAGAAGAGAAAAAAATTAAAAAAGGATAAATATATGAAAATATTACGTAAAAAATTAAAAAAAAGTTTTCGTAAAAAAAGCAAAAAACGGAAAGAATGTAAAAAAAAAACTTTTTAAAAAAATTGTAAAAAAATACGTAAAAGTTATAGAAGTTACAAACGAAGTTACGGGGTCAGACAGACAGACGGACGGACAGACGGTAACGAAATTATTGTAATTGCGACAATAGATAGATATTATTGATTCATGAAGCTGTGTGGAGTTTCGAATGTATTTTATTTCTAATATTTAGTTAATTTCTAGTTTATTAAAGTTTTTCTGATATGTAGTATTTCTAATGTATAAACTTAAAAAACACTGTACAAGTAGTTAGTTGCTTCAGAATTGACATTGTCTAGTGAAGCAACTACCTTCATTTATATATATTAAAATACACGAAATAAATAAATGAAATGAAATTATATATTTTTTTTATTTACATTCATTTATTTAGTTAATAATTTAATTCACCATTAACTAACATTAACCACGCATGTATTATTTAAAAAAACAAACGTATAATAATTTTATCTTTTATTCTGTGACGTTTACGTCTGCATTCCTCCTTGAACATTTTTTTCTGATTATGTTCTCTGGTAGATTATTATATTCCTTAGAAGTATAATTTTTTTTATTTATTTGTTTTATTTCTATATACCTAGAATTATTTTTTAGTTTGAATTTATTATATCATGTCCATGAATATCCGTGTTATAATACATGTTATTTTATTTTTGAAGTGTTTTAGCATTCTATGATTTAAGAGTTTATTCATAAAAATCAGTATGATAAAATTTATTCCTCGCTCTATTATAGGTCAATTTAAATATCTAAACATCTTTTTAATTTCTCCTTAGAATCCTTCTCTTCCGTCTGTTTTGTTGAATTTTCAATTATTCATGTCTCCTTCGTTACTTAAGTTCAAAATAAAATAGTAAGTCAACACAAAAACCTCGCTTTTAAAAAAAAGATAATTATAATTTGAACGTAGGTAGATACCTTCAAAAGTGTTTGAGGCATCGGCGTACAGGGAGGCTAAGAAAAAGATGTGGATGGAAGCAGAAAGCCTTAATCTACTAAATCTTCCCTTACAAAATATCTATTCAATCTAGTTCAGCGCGCACATAGAGCAACATATTCCACGCCTGTGCTCCTAATCCAGGCTGTATACGGCACACCCCTCGTGATGGAAACTTAAAGGGAGGTGTATGAGAAATTTAAAGGAAAATGATGATAGCGAAATTATTTTTCTAATGCCGCAATTTGAAACGGGCTCACGGCTGAGGGAAGACGCCCTCGCGATTTTAAGATAAACAATATTTTCGCGAGCAGGCTCGAGCAGACGCGTGGAGCCCTGTTCCAACACCCCCCGCATGATAATGATGGTTATGCAAATTTAAGGGTGTGTTGTACAAGTGCCGGGGCAGCGACACGTGCCCTCACAAAATGAAAAAAAAGCAGGTGGATAGGCTCGTATTCCGTAAAATGTTTGCAGGGTTTGTCAAGGCGGGCGTTTGGCGATGTGAGCAATGTTAACCAATTTTTCTCATATCTTCTCGTGCGTTTTGTATCATATATTTGTAAAGAAAGAAAGAAAGAAAAACATATATTTTAAATACGAATATATACCTAAAGTAACACAAAATAAATAATTTAATTAATTGATAAATTACCAAACCATCGATGTCTTAAAAATAAAAGAAATTGCTCTATTCTGTGGGCCTTAAATGATTATCAGATTTTTTTGTATTTATAATATAATAATATCTGTTTCTTTACTATCTATATTGAGTAAAAAGGTTATTAACTATGTAAAAAGTATTAAAAAAATCACACAAAAATAACATAATTTTAAAAACAACGTTTTTTAAAACATAAACTGTAAGTAAATTAAATTTGGGTAATTATTGGGTAATAATTAAAAAAAAAAAGCTAATAATTTACTTTTCAATATTATTGAGCAAAAAATCGTATATAAAAACTGATTAATAAATTTTAATTTGATGATTTTGATAGAATATAAGAATAACTGGTGAATTTTGCTGAACCCTGCAGAAATTACAATTGGAATTGGAAGGTTTTCATTATTTTATTTGACTTGTATTAAAGGGTATGAATTTCTCATATTCGATATAAGTTACTTTAATGAAAGTCCAACGTTTTACAAAAAGAAGTCAGAAATATTTAAAAAAATGCAAACTTTGATGTCCCATATCTCCACAACAACATTTTAGACTCATAATTAAAGCAGGAATATAGTCCTGCGAGGTTATTAACGTTATCCAAATAACCCCGTTTAGCTCATTCATCTGTATTTGTCGGTATCTGACTGAAGTTATTGCTTTTTAAAAATCAGCTTATTAATGGTGTACATAAGATAAGAAACTCTTTATATTTGATTTGCCAAAAAAATTTTCATGGAGTTAGTTAGGTTTTCATTCCACTACTCAATTGTTTGTTTAAATTAATTAGATAAGGTGCTTTCAATGCTGACATTTTAAATAAAAGCCTGTCTGCTCTGACATTTTCAAAATCAACAAAGCTCTAGACGACACAGCGTAATACGACACTAACTATGCCGGGAATCACTGGAAGAGATAAAGAAGAAATAAAATAAGCAAGTGGGTTACAGCGCAGACCAAGGTTAGGGATATCATTGTCACTGTTAAAAAGGGTAAAAAGTAGGAAAGGGCGGCACTTGTTTCAAAACAGCAGCGCATAGAAAAAAAAATTACAAGAATATTTTTGAGGTGTAACATCTTTCCTTTCCCTTTCCTGCAATCTGTGGCAGTGATTTCGTGAAAATGGAAACGCGTAACAAAAACTAGACGACGGAGAAACGCGCGCTATTTCGTTTGACCAATGAGCGCGCGCGGTGATAGCGTTGGCCGTCAGATGGTACCAACCCATTTTCCGAGAGGTTGGTACTGTATTAATAAATGTGTATGAGTTGGTTTCTTTCACACTCTGTAGGGATTGACAAAATTTACGAAAATAAACTTTCTTGTGTTTCTCTGTTACTAAAGAAACGACAAATAAATATTTGATATATTAATATGTCAAATATATATTTGATAACTTTATCAAACACAGCTGTCATGTCAACAATTTTTTTTTTCTATCCACCAACATGGTACACTGTTCTATAGACATCGCCGAAATTCTTTAATGATAGCTTACAGTGCGGCAAAATACAATATTAAAAAATGCATATATTTTTTCTTTACATGTATTTACTGATTAATAAATATACTTACATATATTAATATAAATGTATTTACAAATGAATTTTTAATAAAAAATTCAAGTGAGTAATAATGAATAATTCTTCGAATAAATATTTCCATATTTAACTGTAATTTCGGATATTTTATACGCACCTTATGTATTACCGAGAAGCGAATCTCGACGTTTCGTTTGATACTTATCCAACGAAACATCGTGATTCGCTTCTCGGTAATACATACGGTGCGTATAAAATATCCGAAATTACAGTTAAATATGTCTAACGATCGTAATAACAACCTTAACTCTTTAATAAATATTTCCATATTTAGCTTTTTTAAATTTTAAGGTTAATTACTGTCGCTGCTCAATTGGTATTTTTAATTGTGAGATGTCAAATGTTACACATAATATGCAACTACTGTCAGGCTCGTTCGTTTTTTTTTTTAATTAATTCAAATCAATTTAATTCAACTTGTATGTATTCCAACGGTCAATTTTATTGTCAATGCTATGCGTCATTTGTGATCATCTGGTTAAATCGATTATTATTTTTATTTCAAAAGCGTTCGTTAATTACAATAAATCTTCTTTTTCTTTTTCTTCAGCCGTCATCGCTCCACTCCACTGGTTATATTATATGCCTCTTCCATACCCTTCCATCTTTCCTTGTTATTTGCTAGTTATAGGCATTTCTTCCCTCCCACAGCGGCTATATCGTCGTCCTATCGCTTTTGAGGTCGACCGACGCCACTTTTATTTTTTCAAGGTGTCCATTTCAGAACTCTGGGAGTCTATCTTGTACCATTTTGCCTTGCAACATGACTTGCCCCTTGCCATTTTATTTTCCATACACGATCCACGATACCGACTACTCTAGTTCTGCGGTTAGTTCTCTTAGGCTTATGCCAAGCGTGGATTTCTCTACGGATCGTTGTATGCATTTGAGCATTTCTATAATCTACAAGGGCCATCGTATCCACTACACACGTCATCACTGGCCGTATGGACGATTCAAATACTTTTCTTTTTAAGCTAATTGGGATCTCTTTGTTGTCGAAAATATGTTTGAATTTTACCAAAAGCAGCCCAGCTCATTCCTTTTCGTCTTAACAATTCTGCTGTTTGGTTTTCTTAATACAATAAATAAAAATACAAGTTCAATTCAAATATGTATATTAAAAATTTTCATGAACACTATTACTGGATTCTATCCCGAGATACATATATAAAGAGAATGTTTCTTTAGAAAAAAACTCCAATAAAAATATAGATACCTTATTACCAACGGCGACATCTGTGCTGATTTGTGAAAATGACAAAATATTCAACCACAGGAGCGGTAGTAAAAATACGACACACACGTGAAACAGATTCTGCAGATCAAACCTATCTATCCTATCGAATCTAAAAAGAATAACGCACTCATGTTAAGTGACAGTTGTTTGAAATGATCACAACACTATCGAAGATTCCAGAATGCCCTAGCGTAATCTGCGCCTTTCGGGAAGCATCGAGAAACATCTATAAAAGCCTGGAAGCCACAAGGTAGTTCTCGTAAACACTAGGAATGCCCAGATGGCTCAATATCAGCATTAGTCAGATATAAATAGGACGCGGGAGTAAGGTTGTTGTTGTTCTCAGCGCGCTTGACATCGGCAGAGAAGCGAAGGCAGCCACAAGCCGCGCGCCAGTGTGGCCAGGCGAGCAATAATTCGACAGCGAATAATCTGGAAAAGAAGAATAATGCGTGCGGAAATTGGATGGAATGTTCTAGTGAAAAGTGTTAAAGCGATTATAATGTGTCTATTTACGAGTTCTAAAATTTTTCTAAAGCAAATTTATCTACAGTTAATATCGAAGTAGGCAGTATATTCTTAAGAAAGATACATATTTAATTTCATTAAACATAATTCAAATCATTTGAAAGAGGATTTAAAATGTAGTCGAATTTGGTTGTTTTGAGATTGCGTCGTTCGATCCCTGGGAGACGTTCAATCATGAGGACAAAAATCCATAATTACGTGCATATTCTCTATATATAAAGAACTGGTTCTAACTAGAGAATTTCAAAAAGTACAGATGGGTCATTCCTCAATGGGTCGACATTACGCTTATACTTGATTGAAGGAAGTAACTTCTAGGTGAGAGCGCTGTAGTTGCGAAATAGTTAATTCCGACTTGTATGAATATGAGAAGAGACAGTGTTTGACTGAAAGCGGTAACCAATTCATTTTTAGATTCATTATAAATAATACATTTAGGATTGAAATAACATGACTCGTCTTGCGATGGCATCGTTCAGTTTTGGTGGTAGCAAGCATGGAGTATAAAGACCATGATATACGTCCGACAATGGGTTTATAAGTAAGGCTTTATATTCCTAAAAAGGAAACTGCCCGAAATAACTCATTAGGTATGACGTTTGGTCCGAAGTCTGTATTGTTGACCCCCGGAATTAGTTCGGCGTGATTTCTGATGGATCAGTTATACTAGAACAAACAAGAGTTATCGTAGGGATGCCACAATATATTTTAGATTCATTATAAATAATGCAGTTAGGATTGAAATAATATGACTCGTCTTGCGATGGTATCGTTCAGTTTTGGTGGTAGCAAGCATGGAGTATAAAGACCATGATATACGTCCGACAATGGGTTTATAAGTAAGGCTTTATTCCTAAAAAGGAAACTGCCCGAAATAACTCATTAGGTATGACGTTTGGTCCGAAGTCTGTGTTGTTGACCCCCGGAATTAGTTCGGCGTGATTTCTGATGGATCAGGGAGTGGAAAAAGACAAGAACCAATCCATTTTAATCCCATTAGACGTAATTCAAATCATTTGAACGCAAGAGAGGGAGCGAATGAAGTGGGTTGATTGTTTTGGGTTTGCCCCGCTTCTTGCCAAGGAGACGTTCAATCATGAGGACAAAAGTCCATAATTACGTGCATATTCCCTATATATAAAGAACTAGTTCTAACTAGGGAATTTCAAGAAGTACAGATGGGTCATTCCTCAATGGGTCGAAATTACGCCTGTACTTGATTGAAGGAAGAATCTTCTAGGTGAGAGCGCTGTGAATGCGAAATAATTCATTCTGACTTATATGAACGGGAGGGAGAGAAAGTGAATCGGGTTATTAATTATGCGCAACCGATTCAGGATACACCCCTGAATATTGCGATTTCGTTCGGACGTTAAATTTTGCTTCAACGATATTTGAAATAAAGTATTCCCGTTATCTACACGAATTATTTTGCTCAGATAACTCGTCTAATTATTGTATAAATATAGTCACATGGTCATAGGAAGTTGGTGAGGTAGATTTATTCACTACGCTTTGGATATCTATGATTGTATTGACACATGGTTAATATATTCTGTTCACGTGGAATGTTCCATTGGTTAAACATACTTGTCTTCATTCTACGAGGAGGAATTCACATTTTCATTTACCAAGAAATTATCTTTATAATCCACAGAGGATAAATTGCAATAATCAGCTTTAAACTAATAACCAACATTCTTCTAGACGCAAGGACCCCTAAAAAGAATTAGATGCCACTATTAATATCTTCCAACTTAATCTTTTAGACGCAAGTGATCCCTAAAGTTTTGGTATACCTTGGATTTACATTTTTCTCGGAATGCTGACGATTTGTCGAGGCAATGGAACATACTACGTGGCTATATCAAGATTTAGCTTCGGGTTGTTTATCAAGGTAAAGGAAACGCCAGAGAAAATGTATAGAAGGAAGTTTTTCATGGCCATTAACGGGGCGGGACGATGGGGCCCCTTTAGCGCGGAAACCGAGGATATGTCATTACCCACGGACATAATCCTCCTTTCCATAGATTCATTTTTTAACTTGTTAAATAAATTCCTAACGAGAAAAGTGAAGTACTGTTAGCGACAGACACCACATACTCGGAAGTAGACCTATTTTCAAATTATTATACTCTCGGTTTGCAGATAAATACAGTTTCTACCAAGATAACCAATCCAGAGGAGAATCACTGAAACAATCTGATTATGTGTTTTTCTCCAAACTATAAATTGTATATAGAAGCAGCCAACAAAAGTAAGCAAATTTAAAAACAAAATGATATGTAAATGTGCTTTTCCTTTCAGATATTTTACGTTTCTGTTATGGTTAGTTATTCCAGTAAATGGAAACTCTAAACAATAAATTTTATATGTATTGTAGTCAAGTCCGAGTTAAAATTATAAGTATATTATTATCTTTGTATGTGTAAATATTGAATTTCCAACACATTTTCTGAAATATTAGGGTTGCCACGTGCGTCACAATAGAGGGGGAGTTATAGACTAAAGACGATATCACGAGCCAATAACTTCGACGTTTCTATAGTAATTGAGTGAGAGTATAGTGATTTATTTATTTATAAATTAGAAAAAAAAACGACATCATGAGCCATTTAATAGATAATCTAGTATAGAGAGATATCCTGGTAAACTAGGATAAAAGCCATTAGGTAGTATTTGCATTTAGAATGAAACTTGCGATAACTTAATAGGATTTTGATATTAATTAAACATCGATAAGAAACATTACGACCGCATCGCGTTCTTACAAAATAATCCTTTCAGTTCATTCAAAACGGATAATTCTAACCTTTTATCTACGTAGAGATACGTATAGGTTATTATCTATTTTATAATGTGTATTTCGGAACAGTACGA
>JADDOH010000688.1:0-149926 GCA_016648135.1 Agrypnia vestita | reverse complement strand
TCATTTGAAGTCACTTCATTCTCAGCAACTATGGCGGGTTTGGGTAAGTGAGAAAATAATCAAATATAATATTATATTTAAACTACTTACTTTTACTGTTTAAAACAACAATTAAATTGAAATAGTTACTTTTGTATATATCACACGTCGAGTGCAAGAATATCATCTTTACAAAACAATGTTTCTGAATTAAGAATGTCATATTTTGTACATTGTTAGTTCTACTACGTAGCAAAAAAATGATATTACTGTGATTTTCCATCATATAATGAAAAGTTATACATTTGCGTTTACTATATTTTTATTTAGCTTGAGTGCTAGAATATTTTTATTCCCTTTTAAAATGCTATTGTTTTATTATAAGAAAAGTGTAAACAATAATGTTATTTTATCATTTTGACAAAAGTAAGACAAATGTGATACATCTTGCAAAAGTATCACATTTGATGCTATTTGAATTACGAGAACAAAAAACTTTGAACCGCATTATCTCAGAATGCTTATTTTGGAAAGGTGATAAGTCTTGCTCTCAGAGTACAATGTATGTATAGGCCATAATTTAAATAACTAGTGGCATAAATCTTTCCTAGGATGAGTGTGTAAGATTTGCACTGGATGGTT
Organism: Agrypnia vestita; assembly: GCA_016648135.1. Lineage (NCBI taxonomy): Eukaryota > Metazoa > Arthropoda > Insecta > Trichoptera > Phryganeidae > Agrypnia > Agrypnia vestita. The sequence goes on along the minus strand of JADDOH010000688.1, from coordinate 149,305 downwards.
TTGTGATAAAAAAATTGAAATAATTTGTAGTGTAATAGTTAATAATTCAGAAGAATCTCATATACACATATAAAGGATATTGCTTTAAACTCCAATCAAAAATATAGATACCTCATTATCAATAGTGACATCTGTGTTGGATTATGGGAATGAAAAAACTTTGGACTGCAGGTGGCGGTAGTAAAAATACAACTCACATACGAAACAAGTCGTGTGAGTTAAACATATATGTATAGGTACAACTTCCAAAAATTTGATAGATGTGATAGTCTATCATTGGTGGAAATGGTGAACATTGTATTATTAAAGTGATCACTTAAGCCAGCCATATAATTGGTCGTTAGCTCTATAAACACCTAAAAATAATGCATAAGTCTTTCAATGGTAGTCCATTCCAGATACCCAATTATAATGTGAACAATTGAATTAATAATTTCTTGAAATTTGAAAACCATTTTCTTTATTTTATTCACACTTAGCTCCAAGTCTCATGTTTTTGAGAAATGTCATTTGTGTGTTTTATATATTCTTATTTTTATGGTTTCAGCTTTATTGAGTGTCTCCGACAAGACGGAGCTGTTGCCTATGGCCAAACATCTGGTGGCATGCGGCCTGAAGCTGGTGGCGAGTGGAGGGACTGCTAAATCCATCAGGGAATCTGGACTCACTGTCATGGATGTTTCTGACATCACAGGAGCTCCGGAGATGCTTGGTGGAAGGGTGAAGACTTTGCATCCGGCTGTTCACGCTGGCATTTTGTCAAGGCATGTTTCAAATATTTTAAACAAGCGATGAGTATTTTTCAACACCAGTCGATTCCCATCTTTTACTTATTAAATACTTATTTTTGGTTCTACTAGTTTATTTGAGAAGAATTTCGCCTTATGAGGGCATTACCAATCTTTTTTATTATTTCTGTGTTATTAACTAAATCCTAATTAATTACTGTTTCCATGACTTGCGAAAAAATCTTAAAACATTTTTATTTCAACTAATATTGCAGTATATTTATCTGAGCGAATTTCACAAAAGTTGTAGTATGTACACATGCTGTTTTGAATAACACTTGATTGTACCCCCCAGTTAGTATTTATCACTGTGATATCTGTGTATATCTGTGTTCTAATTAAGTCATATTATGTTGTTTTGTTCCAGATTAATTCCATCTGACATTGAAGATATGAACAAACAAAATGTGTCTTTGATAAGTGTCGTTGTTTGCAATCTCTATCCGTTTGTTGACACGATTGCCAAACCAAATGTGACAGTCGCTGATGCGATTGAGAATATTGACATCGGGGGTGTGACCCTTCTCAGGGCTGCCGCCAAGAATCACGAGAGAGTCACCGTCATTTGTGACCCCAGAGACTACAATAGAGTGATAAAAGAAATGAACTCTTCTGGTGATAAACAAACTTCTAAGGCAACTAGGTAAGGATTGATTGAAGCAATATATTTTACCCAGCATATTTCTTATTCCGAAGCCCTTTTCGGTTATATTTAAACTTGAATTGATGTATGTATTTATGATTTTTTCATTAATTTATGAAATCATCCAAGATTTTCACTATACAGTAAAACCCCGTTAATTCGAGGTAAACAAAATCGTGGTGCGATTTCGATGGTACCATAGCTGATGGTAAAAGGAGTACAACTACTAAAAAAGGTCATTAGTTAAACGTTAAAAATATTTACATTTAGTAAATAGTTTGCTCCTTTTTACGTTATTTCATTATTAACTTAATATGTACTCGCTCGAATCGGAACCCAAATATGAAAGATGCCCCGTTGAAAATTAAAAATTCATTTAATGTTGACGTGATAATTTTTTGGAAAGAAAAAAGGAAATTTCGCTCGCAAATTTCAATGAATGTAGAGTTGAATTTTGTAAATATTTCGGTGTAAAACCTGGGGAAATGAAAAATTTTTGCTTCGTAAATTGTGCGAAATATTTGTATGTGAATATATGAAGATGAAATGGAACTTCGACTTTTCAGTGTAAATAGCGGAAAAACGTGAAAAAAGGAATGTGAAACTGAAGTTTTACTGTATTTATAAAGCTAATACAAAGATCGCAACATTTCTATTCATAAAGTACCCAATATTAGCATATTTGTTTTTCTCACTTGTGAAAAAAATTGAAATATGTATGTTTTTCAATTTTGTCAAATTTCAACAAAATTCGAATTATATAACTAAAATGTATTGATTTGTGGCGCAAGGGGCTAAAAATTATTTTGAACTACGAATTACCGGGGTTTTTGAATTATCATGGTTAACTTGCTATGAAATTAACATTTTGGGACATGTGGATTTTAAAAATTTCGAATTATAGCGAATTTCGAATTATCAGGGTTCGAATTAATGGGGTTTTACTGTATATACCTTGGGAGTGAAATGTTTTTTACTCCCGTCTCTGCTCCATGCTCTTGCCGGTATAGTAGCTTTATTAATTATTACAGTGAGATCTCAAAAATAAACAATTTCACATTAAATTTTATTGATTTGGATGGGAAAGGGGTCTTTTTCTGAACATTATAATCAGACTGGGAAAGTGATGTGAATCTTAATTAAAAAATTAATGATTTAAAAAATCAATTTTTTTGAATTACAAATTGTTGTTGGCTTATTATTTTTTCTCAAAAAAATATATAAAATTCTTATTGGTCAAACTTACTTTATTTGTGACCTTCCATCATTATTTGAAATGTCGACCGGCGTAAATCGATACAACAAAAATTAATCCTTTTATTAATTATTATTTGCATTTTTTATTATTTGCCTTTGACACTTATATTTATGTTTATCATTTTTCAAAAGACAGGAATTGGCACTTAAAGCTTTCACGCACACTTCTGAATATGATATGGCCATTTCAGACTATTTCCGTAAACAGTTTTCTGCTGGGAAGTCTCAACTAACATTAAGATATGGTAATTTTTTATGAAATTTTATTTTTATTCATAAACCATGCTGAAACATACGTACATTGTGGTGCCACAAAAGTAGCATTTTTTCCCCTCATTTACATCCACATTCTTCTCACCTCTACTAATATTACTGATTAAGTTTTCCCACTAACCAGAAGATTCTGACAATGAGTTTAATTAATTACTGTATAAACAGCTTTATATTACTAAATACATATGTATATCTAGGGCAGAACCTATTGCATCAGATTTTCTGTTTACTTCATACATAATTTGCTGACTGCATGAAAAATTATTCAAATATTAGGTCCTTACATATCAAATTGGCGTTTAGTATGGGAGGAACATAAAGCCGATTTTTTTTTATTATAATATATTTATTTAATCAAAGTATGTACCATTGCTATCTATGCACTTTTGCCATCTCATAGGTAGTTCATCGATCCCTTTACTAAAAAAACCATTCGGACGGGAATCAATAAAATCTTTGAAGGCGGTTTGGACTGCCCCATCGGAGTTGAATTTTTTCTTTTGCAAGAAGTTATCCAAATTTCGAAAAAAATGGTAATCTGTTGGGGCAAGGTCCGGAGAGTACGGTGGATGTCTTAGACATTCCAATTGAAGCTCCTCTAATTTGGTAGCCGTCTGTTGTGCAGTGTGTGGTCTAGCGTTATCATGAAGCAGCAGTGGCCTAGAGCGATTAACCAGCCTCGGTTGTTTAGCAGCTAGCTTTTCCATCATGGTTTGCAGTTGCTGACAATAGACATCTGCCGTAATCGTCTGGCCAGATTTAAGAAAGCTGTAGTGAACGACACCAGCACTAGTCCACCAAACGCTCACAAGTAACTTTTTTGGAGTCAATTTTCGCTTGGGGCATGGTGAGGTACCCACCTTTCAAGCTTTTTCACCTTACCAATTTGCTTCAAGTGGATTAAAACAGTTTTATCACTAACACCGCAGCCTGCAGCTAACTCGGATGTGGTTTGCGATGGATCCGCTTCCACAATAGCCTTCAATTCTTCATTATCAACTTTGGTCTCCGGCCGTCCACGGGGCTTGTTCTGCAGGTCGAAATTTCCAGAACGAAAACGTTGGAACCAAAAACGCACTGTGTTTTCTTTTGCGGCACCGTCGCCATACACATCATTAATCCTTCGAGCCGTTTCTGCAGCACTGGTGCCACGGTGGAACTCGTACTCGTAAATAACGCGATATTTCATGTTTTTCATTTTGTATACTGAGTGACGCAAAGAAAAAAACAATTGAGGAAAAAACAAATGAATTATAATTTTCAAAACACAAATACATGAGTAAATAGCTGTATAAATTTGGATTTGGAATTCCTAACCAAAGAGAAGATATTTGAGATCAAATTTGCCAATACGGCAAAACGCCAATTTCATATGTAAGGACCTAATATATAGACTCTTATCTCGGGTGACAGGAAAAAAATAACCCAAATAAAAACCCTAGGTGATCTCTGCAAAAAAAACTGAAAATACTTAAATAAATTATTAAATAAACTGAAAAAAGACACACAACTCCTAATTTGAAAAAAATACACATAAACAATCGTACACAGCTTTACGGCACGTTATTTCAAGTTTTTGCACTATAGTAAGAACAACTCATTTAAACATGGTCACAATTATCAAAAAATTATCAAACTCTTTTTTTATGTTTAAAGTGTTAAATTTGTGGTTAGGTTAGGTAAGGTTAGGTTTAAACGTATTTATGTTCACTATGTAAATTTTATAAAAATAATTTGTTTCAGAAACATGTTCGTAATCCAAAGCACTCGTATATCAAAGCGAATTTCCCCATAAGAAATATTAGAGAACTGACTCATTCCACAAATCAAAAATATTCACATAAAATTAATCAATTCAAAATACATTTTCATGTATTTTTTTTTATAATTACGTTTTTTCGTACAATTTTTATTTTCTTCGTCTACTTGCATATCTTGTTAGTTCGATGACTTTATTTTGTATCTTAATCATGATCTTACTGCCGTCCGTTTCAACCTTTTGTACACGGGGGTCCTTTTTACAGTACAGTTACTAAAGAACAATTGCTACATGCATAAAAAAATGCTTTTCAAACACACTAATGTTTACAACATTATAATAAACAATTTACACCCGTGCAGACATTGTGTGAGGCACACTGATTAATGCACATACCCGGTTTGCGGATAGTGGAGAGCGCGAGAGACAATATTCGTCATCTCAATATCATCATGATTATGTAACAAGACCTCGCTTATTTATTAAGTCAAAATATATTAAATTTTTATTATATCTTTTAAAACGCTTGTATTTGTATAAACATATTTGAATAAGAGCTCTGAATTCTGATAATTTCTGTTTTCTACTTTACTTTTATTCTTCTGTGTATTTATGCGTATACTTCTATGTATTTCTGTTCTACCAGGGTTAATATTAGATATTTATATTTATCATCAAAATTTGCCGTATGTTGATCAGGCACATGGACAAAATAATACCTAATTTAATATATGTAATACCTATACTATACCTAATAATGGAGATCAAATTTTTTGACTTTTACTTCATTTTGTGTGTCAATTTCAGGAATGAATCCTCACCAATCACCAGCCCAAGTCTTCACCACTACAGCGCAGCTCCCACTTGTTCCTCTGAATGGTTCCCCCGGTTTCATCAATCTGTGTGATGCCCTGAATGCTTGGCAGCTGGTGAGGGAGCTGAAGAGAGCTCTCGGTTTGCCGGCCGCTGCGAGTTTCAAGCACGTCTCGCCAGCTGGTGCCGCTGTTGGTCTGCCGTTGGACGAAGTGCAGGTACAATGCAGAATAATGCAATCTTGATTCAAAAATTGTTGTTTTGTGTTGGTAGGCTTACACTATGTAATTTAGTGAAGAAATAGACTGTGATTGTAACAGTGATTGGTAACTGTAATTAATTGTAATTCGACGAGGAACTACAAGTACACTAGAAACTAAACCTCTGTTTGATCCTTGAATGGATCTGGACTGAGTCGCTACAGATGAAGAATATGCTTTTCCTTAATCACAATGATCCTTTGTCTGGGTCTGAAGAGAAGTACTTCTCTTTGGTCATACTAGTCACAGATGAGTTGCCAATGTTTGATCCTTTGCTCGGATTTGAAGAAAGATATTTGTCTTTGGTTACACTTAATCCCGGAAGAGTCTCCAATGATTGATCCTATGCTTGGATCTGGTTTGACTTCCTTTTCAATTTAAATGAAAGATATGGTTTTGATCAATAATCAACTTTGTCTGGATCTGAAGAGAAGTATGCACGTCTCTTTAGTCACACTTAATCACGGACGAGTCTCAAATTCAAGTTTCAAAATAACAGATATTTCTCGTTTTTTATTATTCATTCATTCTGACACATATATGAAACTCTCTAAAGGCACTAGATGGCCACTCTTCTACAATTATGTAAATTAGCGAGCGCCATCCGCTTGGCTCATAAAACTTTGTAGATTTTATGTCTTAAAATTTTCAGGCATCACTGTGCATGGTGTCAGATTTGCGGGGGAAACTGACTCCGCTTGCCACAGCCTACGCCAGGGCCAGAGGGGCTGACAGGATGAGCTCCTTTGGTGATTTTGTCGCTCTGTCAGACGAGTGTGATGAGATCACAGCCAAGATCATCTCCAGGGAAGTATCTGACGGAGTTATTGCGCCAGGTTACACACCCGAAGCTCTGGACATTTTGAAGAAAAAGAAGGGCGGAAAGTATTGCGTGTTGCAGGTGGGTAAAATATACAATGAATATTTTTATAAAAGTATGTTCATAAAACAACATTTTTATAATTTTAAAGTATTGTAAGGATATGCATTTTCCAAGTAAACATTAGTCTTTCAAGTTATTTGCGCTGCTGCCCTAAATAATCTTTTTTAATGCATTTTCAAATTGTAAACGCAGTAGTCAATAGATTGAGTTTAAATAGTACTACAGTAGGACCTTGTCAATTCGAAATTCAAGGGACCCAAAAAAAAACATTTCGAATTGTGTGGTATGCCATTATTTCGAAATTCTATGCAATTGCGAAATTCGTCGGATGTTGTAAAATTCTTGAATAAACCCATTACTCTTTTGATAAACATCTGTATTTTTGCAATTTAAAGAAAGCATTTCGAAAACGCAATATTTTTTATTATGCTAATACAAAGATCGCAATATTTCTAATTACTGAAGTACCCAATATTGATTGACATATTTGTTGTTCTCACTTGTGAAAAAATCTAAATATTTTTTCAGATAAAAAAAAAAATTGAATTATTTAAACTAAAATGTATTGATTTATGGCACAAGGGCCTAAATATTATTTAAAAGTATGAGTTATCGGGGTTAATCTACTATGAAATTTTAAAAATTTCCAATTATATCAAAAAGTAAAATTTTATGTTAGATTTACTTCAGCTTGATCCTTCAGTTTTGAACCTATCTTTGGATGCATGCCTTTTTCAAACTCTGCCACCAATCTCTAACTTTTGTAGTACTCATCCATGCTAATGTATGGTTCTTAATTATCATGTATCATGTGTGTTCTTATCTAGAATTTCTCTTTATGTGATTAGCCAAAGCATTAATTTATGGTCAACATTTGTGGATCCTCACCTTGTCTGTCGCAACTGTCTTCAAGCCTTTTTACATGATCAATATGGTCCCACTTCAGCTTGGCAATAGTTTGGACAATTTTTGTTTTATTGTTGGTCGTTCCATAGATCTTTGTGTAACAGCTGGTTAAACTGTGGTGTAAAATAATGTCTGGGTTCCGTACACCGGTACAAAAAAGGATACAAGGAATATCATCTTGTTCCTAAGTATGTATGGGTCGAATTTCCAAAGGTTATTTCAATCTTTTCCTTCAATCAGCTTCTTCAGTCGGATTTTATAGTGGAAAAAATTAATAAAATCCATCCAAATGACAATTTACGGATTCTTATTTTTTGGACAATAGTAATGTTTTGCTCTCATCAAACAGCTATCGCTGATTACATTGCATAAACACATAAAAAATGAGTCTTCCCATGAATATAGGGAGACTAATTTTTTGTGTTTATACAATAATATATAAAAAATGAGTTCTCATATAAGTATATGGGAATACTAATTTTTTATATTATTTTGTTATTTTTGTTCATATTTATAATCTAAATGTAGTTTGGCTTTGTTAAAGAATATTTATAATATATCCATTATTTTGTATTTTTTCAGATGGATGAAAGCTACGAACCTACCCCAATCGAACGTAAAACATTGTTCGGCCTCACCTTAGAACAGAAGAGAAATGATGCCGTTATAGATTCATCCCTTTTCACCAACGTGGTCACTGAAAATAAGTCATTGCCGGAGTCGGCCGTGAGGGATCTGATTATTGCGACCATTGCTCTCAAGTACACGCAGAGTAATTCTGTTTGTTACGCAAGAGATGGCCAGGTGAGCGAGAATATTTTTAGTATAATGTTTAAAGCGTAATGCAAAGTATCCACATGTTTTCTTTTTTGTACAAAACTGAATATAGTTATTCTTCGTCCTGATCCCTACTTGTTTCCGTACAAAGACAATAGACTAGGGCTTCTTTTTGCTTATATTACAGGTCTGAAAAAAAAAATTGCGATGCGATTGCGAAGTTCGCCCAAATATCGTAAAACTCAAGGAAAGTCATTATTTTTGTGAAATACTTTTATATTATTCCATATTTTAAAAAATCATTTCATAAATGCAATATTTATTATGCTAATACAAAGATCGTGACCCAATATACTGTTCTCACTTGCGAAAAAAATGGGAAAATTATTTCAAATTTCAAAAAAATTTCGAATTATGTGAACTAAAATGTATTGATTTATGGTGCAAGGGGCTAAACATTATTTTGAATTACTGGATTTTTCTAATGATCGGGGTTAATCTATTATGAAATGAACATTTTGGGACTTGTAGGTTTGAAAAATTTCGAATTATGGCGAATTTTGTAACATGGTTTTACTGTACTTACCTGCATATAATCCTTAAAATTATTTTATGAAATTTATGAGTTTTAGTATAATATAATATAGCATTCATTTTTTCTCTTCTTTCTTTTTCAACACTTTCAAGCACCTAATGTGTCAGTTATGGGATGAGAATTTTTTTTAACTTAAAACAATGCCCAGAATAAATTCCATTGTAATATCTTATTTTTCAACTAAATTAACCTATTTAATTATACTATGAAGAATAAAGCTATCACGGTGGTCTTCCAGGACAATGTTTGTTCCCTTGAATGCTTGTTCATGAGTAGAGTGTGTGATACGAATTTATGAATATTCCAGTGATATGAATATATAGTGCTTTATGAATATTCCAACTAACTTTCATATCATTTCTTCAAAGACATACTGTTTTTGCCTCATTCACTTTTATATAGTTTCCCATGTACGCTTGTTGATCGTTGGAAGTTTCTAACAGGGCTGTCCTCCATATACCTTTGCCCCATATATTTTCTTTACCACCCTTTCCTCTTTCATAAGTTCCACATGTTCCAACTGTTTCAATAATCCCTTCTTAACTCTCTCGACTATTGTGCAGATCTTCATTCGCTTTTTTTTTTATTTGATTTGTCGATTCTTCACTCTTATCATTCGTAGTTTTTCCACACAAGCATCTGAGCAAAATCTACTTGTTCCTTTCAGGTAATTGGAATAGGTGCCGGACAGCAATCGCGTATCCACTGCACCAGGCTGGCTGGCCAGAAGGTGGCCAACTGGTGGCTGCGACAACATTCCAACGTTCAGGGCATGAAATTCAAGCAGGGCGTCATGAGGGCAAACATGTCCAATGCCATTGATAACTATGTCAGTGATACCGTAGGTATGTACATATGCATTTATTTATAAGGTATTTCTGTTAATCTATATGTTATGTTAGACTATATTTGAGGATATGTACAATATACATAGATTGATTCTATTTATTTCAATGAGATTGACTAGTTAAGTTCCCTTGATGAAATTCTTAATGCTAATGGTGAAAAACATGTTGTCTTTCTTTTCTTAGTTCATTCCGGTTTCATCTTTTTTACAAAGTGATTTACAAATCCAGTGTTTCATTCTGTAATTGTGTTCTTGCACACGTTCATCAGTTTTTTTTTATAATTTATTTATCTTTTGTGATTCACTCATTTACTCAAAAATTGAGATTACTAAAATTATTTTAGTCCTAGATCTTATTATTTTATTTAATTTCATTATAATTCCATGTACACTTTTATTTTAAATATACTGCAAAACTTAGCTAACTTAGCTAACACTTTCTTTATTATAATGATTAGGTGCCGATATGCCACTGGCGGATTGGAAGGCCATGTACGAGACTGCACCGCCAATGTTGACGGAGCAAGAAAGAACCGAGTGGCTAGCCAAGTTAGACAAGGTGGCCCTGGCATCTGACGCATTCTTCCCTTTCAGAGATAACATCGACAGGGCTGTCCAGGTAATTACTATTCCCTGTAGTCTAGATTACTTCTCCAGCTTCAGGGTGGCTGGTGTTGAATTATTCTTAGTCATTATATTTAATGTCACTCTAGGACCGTCTATTAGGGTCTTAAATGACCTGTTGACGGCCTGTTTGTTAACAAAAAAATTATAGCTATAGGTAACATTAATTTCAATGAAATCACATTTTATTTGTAAAATTGCGATTTTAGCATTGAGATATTTGGTCATGGTTTTGAGAAGATCAGACTCTTGTAGTTTCAAAATATTGAGGGTAGAATTTCGAACTTTACAGGAGAGGAAAATAATGTTTTGTCAATCTTATTTTGAAAATATTTCTTTCATTATTAAATAATTTCCATATGTGTTTTTTATTGAGAAATATAGAAATCGTTTAATAATAAAAGAAACATTGACAAAATCAGATTGATAGAACTTTCTTTTGCTCTTCCGTAAAGTTTGAAATAATCACTAACACTCTTCTGGCTTTCTAACTTTTTTTTTGTAACTCACAGCACAAAGTGAAAATGAAAATAGTAAAATAGCACCACAAATAATGTAATTTTATTGCAGATTTAGATAAACCACACAGGCAAAATCTAACCATCGGGACTCCGAATCAGAACTTTCTATTGCCGGTAGTCAGTTTGATCAATTAAATTATAATGTTGTGCACCAAATTTTATCTATATGTGTTTGCTTAGTGAGGCGTCTGTTTTTCCTTTTGTAAGCGACTGTTTTTTTTCCAATTACTACTACTAGGATATTCAATCCTACTTTTTAGCAAAAAATTTAACGAGAATAATTATATTAATTTTAATGAAATCAATTTGAACAAATTTAGATATCAACAGGAAAAAATTTACGTCTTGGTTAGAAATATATGCAGAAGAAATTCAACAGATTTTGAATGGAAGTGGAAGTCTATCCTTTTCAAAATATGTATTCTGAGATAATAGGGGCTTAAAGTTTTGTGTTCTCGTGATTCAAATACAATAAAATACAGTTAATTCGAACCCCGATAATTTAAAATTCTCCAAAATTTAAATTTCATAGTAAATTAACTCCGATATTACAAATCCCAGTAATTCGTACATAATTCAATTTTTTTTTAAATTGTAAAAAATATTTTGATTTTTTTCCACAAGTAACAAATTTGTCAATATCGGGTACTTTAGTAATATAAATGTCGTGTTCTTTGTATTTGCATAATAAATATTACGTTTTCGAAATTATTTGAAATATGCAAAAATACAGATGATTGTTCGCGTAAAACTTGTTGTGGGCCGTAAATTTTCTGAATTTTTTGTGATTTTTCTTTTTACGAAAAAACCATGAAAATATGCGTATATTAAAAAAAAAACCACACATTCATATTATTTTATCGTAAGTGTAAAAATGCAATGATTTTCTTATCATTTAAGTAAAAAAAATAATCTTTTTTTGAATTTCCATAATGTTGCCAGCGCAACATTTTCTGAAAAATAATAATAATTTTTTATTTGTTTATTAGAGACAACACTACTATTAATAATAATAATCTTCTTCTGTGTGATATATTTTGTTGCACGGCACGGCACACGACGGGACATCGCACTCATAACACATAAATATGATACACTTTCACACACACACATATTTCAAATAAACGCAACAAAATTGCGTGTATTTTTGTTAATAAATCACTATTAGTATTCAATTGAATCATAAACCAACAAAAACTGACAAATATCGCAAAACATATCGTATATATTTGTATATACGTGTACAAATAAATCGAAAATCGAAAAAATAAATCGTATTTCCCGCGCACATTGCGCGTGACCTTGACGATGGAATATTTGAATTTCGATTGCACAACACGCGATCGGGGCGACATCTACAACTTCTCTATACGATTTTGACGGCAGAAAAACTTCCGTTTTGATTGTTGATTTAAAATATAATCGGTGATGTTTTTGAGTTGAAAATGGAACGACAGGTCACAACAGGATTTCTCTATTGGGATAAAATTACGTTTTTCAAATTCGATACGCGGCCGTCGATAAATAATTTATTTTGTGCCTGTCGGATATATGCGACGGCGGCCCAGGGGGGGTTAATGGCATTTTGATGAGTTTTTCATGAGTTTTACGATTTTTGGCGAATTTTGCAATCATTATATTCTTGATTTTTTTTATTTCGATTTGAATTTCGAATTAACGGGGTTCTGCGTGATTCAAAATATCGAAAGTCGATGAAAATAATGAAAAAAAAAGGAAAAAAAAGATGGAAAGTCGACCAAAGAAGTTATTTTGGTATGCAGTAGAACTATAACTAAATAAAATAATAATGATGTACAAAAATATGGCATTCGTAATTCAATTTTTTTTTTTGGAAAGGTGATGATAGTCTTGGACTCGATATGCCATAGAAAGTTCTGGGTTTTAGTTCCAGTGATTATATTTACCTGATTTGCCACACCTCCAGCATTTGCCTTCATGGCGCTGGTGTTGATTATCCTTAGGTATTTGGGTGTTAATTAGATTTTAACAGAAATAATATGTTTTAATAATATGTACTTATAATATTAAATTTGGCAGTGTGGCAGTGTTGAGTATTTCAAATAATTCTTAGGTCTATATAAATGTAATCTCTTTGCCTACCTGTTTTATAAATACAGTAGAGCGTCGATTATCCGAACATCGATCAACCGAACGACCGCTTAACCGAACTACTAAGCCTGCCCGACCCTCGCATGTCTACTCCCTCCCGCCTCCTGCGCTACAGTGCTCATGCACTTGTCGCGATTTGTTAATTGTACTTCCAGTAGCCGCTAGTCGATAAACTAAATTTAAACTAAACTAATGCTACTGGCAGCCACCGATTGCCCATACTTGTAGTTGGTAAAAGCAAGAAACCATGTCATTTCAATCTCGATAATATATCTGCGATGCCTATCATTTACACTTCGCATAAGAGTGCTTGGATGGATAGTACAATTTTCATGGAATGGTTTACAGAAACTTTTATACCCTCTGTAAAAGCCCATCAATTAAAAAATGATAAAAGAGAGAAAAAATTAAATAAAAAATAACACCCCAATTCATCCATCATGTGACATCTAAAATGAAAAAGACGAGTATATAAAAGTCATGTTTCTTCCACCTACCGTGACTTCATTATTACAGCCTATGGACCAAGGCGTTATTGAGACTTTCAAACGGTATTACAGAAAAGAATTGTTATGTAAGTTACTTTTGGAAAAAGAAGAGGAGGGAGAAGAAACCTGATAAGAAATCATAAGAAAATTGATTTGAAAGACGCTACCTACATGATCAGAGCAGCATGGGACTGTGTAAAAGCGCAGAACTTGAAAAAAGCGTGGAATAATGTTTTGTGTATAGTGGAAAATCCTCAAAGTTTATGTGTAAATGAGAAACAGGAAGATATCTCTGAAATGATAGATATGCTAAAAAAGCTCGATTGCCACGAATATGATGAAGAAGAGGTTCAACAATGAATGGATATCAACAATGAAAATCCCGGGTACCAAATTATGCAGGATAGCGAAATTTTAGACCTCATGACTAATAAGGCTGACGCCACCGCTAGTACCTCGTCAACTACAAGTTCAGAATGAAGATGAAAACATAATTGGTGCTTCTGAAGCGTTTACTTGCTTAGATATTGCCTTGCGTTGGTTTAAAATACAAGCTGAAAGTGACCAGTATAAATATCTGTCCTTAAAAAAGTACGCGACCTAGCTGCTTGTAAGCAGGTAGGCTTGCTTCGGCAGACGAAGATTGAAGATTTTTTAAGCGTTAATTGTACCTAATATGTACATACTTGTTTTATTACAAGATTGTCTGCACTTTTTTATGTTTAATTCCTATTTGACATTAAAGATATAAATGTAAATATGGTTTTCATTCACCTGTACGTAAATATGTATGGCTTAATCAATACAGTTCGATTATCCGAAAATACCGGTTTTACAAACACCCACGTCCCCCAATTAGTTCGGATAATCGACGCTCTACTTGTTCCGCACGGGATACGGTACCATGAATACAAGGGTGGGCCGCCGAGTTCGCTTTCATAGGCCGAGATTGTAAGTAACGGCCGGTCCAGAGAAAATACAGTGCAGACGCCTCGTATACTGCAGAGCCTTTTGCCATGAATGCGAAATACCTCGTAGAGGATCGCCAGCCGTGGTGGTCCAGAATTCTTTGCAGGGCCGCAGAAATATGCAGAGGCTGGGCCTGAGATTCACAGCAGTATTCAGGCCCAAAGTAGAAATCCAATGTAGGTGGCAGGAGAGAGAGAAGTAAAACACAGATGAAAGCGGTCCAAAGGGCGTATAAGATACCACGCGAGTTGCGTAACAGGTACCCGCCAAGCAAAATCAATTTATTATATAGTATCTTTATAACTTACAGGAGGTAACATAACAGCAAATTGCGTAATCTTATCAGAGTGAGCAAAATCTCCCCACCATATCATAGTGGTGCATGGCGTGACAGGCGTCATCTCGTGGCGCTTTGGGGAACTAGGTCCGCGAGAGGCCGGGGCTGACCCCGCTTCGAAGACAGATAAAGATTCATAAAAGGTTTTGCATGAACCCCACGAGATTACAAAGTATATCACTTTGTTTGGCCTGACCTTGCACAAGGCCGTGATATAGTCGTTGGACTTGTACGGTCCTACTAATTTAGGAGATTCATCAAACAAGTCGAGCCGTGAGGGTTCGAATTTTAATCAGGTCATAAAAGGTGGTAGACTAATTGACACGCGATGCTTTCCTTGACTGTTGCAAAGTACTCGCCTTGGCGAGTATTTTGATACCACTCCCGACTATGGAGGAAGTGGTTTTCTATACTTATCGCGTTTTTAAGAAACTCTAAAAAAGTAAATTTTTTCTCCAAGTCAAAAAATGATTCTACATATATACTCCCCGGATAGGTATTAATTTAGCGATCATGACACAAAAAGATTTATCAAAATCGGACACCTCTATCGGAAGTTATTTCACTTTTCGTGATTTCGCCAATATTTGAAAAAATACATAAATTACATTTACAAGGTGTCTTAACTAATTCCTTAAATATTTTATTACCATCTGGATCAACATTACCATCATGGATATTTCAACTTAAAATATTTCGACTTAAATATTTCATTTCTTAAGTATTTCAAATATTTCATAACATTTTATTTTGTAAGACACAAATGTAATTTCTTCAGGGGATTCTTGAGAGTCTGATCGCAGCATCCAGGATCCGTTGCTCGATCGGTCGCCCACGCATCCCGCCGGAGATACCATCGTATCGCGCCGGTGCGGCTTTCTATCCTCTATAGGATTACAGCGTCGACTATCCGCGTGGACGCGTGGTGGGATGCCCTGTGTGTTTTCATCCCCACTGTTGTATGTCCCTGCATGTTGCCATACCCACATTGTCTGTCCTATCATACAAGGATGGTGGCCCTAATGGGGGGCCTTTCCTCTGACGACTTGAGATGGGTCATCATCACCAACAGCCTCTTATGATGTTGCCATCATAATCTACCTGTCTGATACACTACTGTAATTGAATTTTAAATTGTTTCAGTATGGTGTCCAGTACATTGGAAGTCCATCGGGTTCAACCAACGATGACGCAGTCATCAAGGCCTGCAACGAACACAACATAACCATGGCTCACACCAACCTGCGATTGTTCCACCACTGAGAATTATAGTTTATATTATACATATTAATTTTTAAGAATATTGTCAATGAATAGTACGAAGCTCAGTATATCTTTGCCCAAGCTCAAGAAGAAGCTCATATAGGAAGAATTTAATCACAAAAAAATGTCTGTGTACATTTTTTAGATTACATTTATATTTTTTAAAATGCCTATAAAGTCATAAAAAATTTGGTGTGCTGGTATTTAATGTGATAAAAACATTCCAATATAAAATCATTATACTTACTTGCCGTACTGAATTTTTTTTTTTTTTATACAATTTAATACCGTTACGTCAAAATTCGTCAAAATCTTAAAAATAAGTCCCAAAATGTTCATTTCATAGTAAATCAATCCCGATAAGGGGTCGTCCATTAATCACGCGATGTTTATTTTAGCAACTTTTTAACCTCCCCTCCTCCTCGGTGATACTTGGTGAGGTTTTAGACCAAACCACCCCTCCTTCCCGAATCAAGTGTAGTTTTTAATACAAAGTATCTTAAAAATTTTCTGTCCTTTATATATTTCGCTATACCTTATGGAATGCCCTTTTCCTATACATATTATGTTCCAATGAAATGGAATTTTTTTTTCGCAATTGAGAACCGCAAATATGTCAATATCCACTTAACCCATTGCCCAAGTACATATATACATGCTTCATCGCTGGAACAGGTTAAGCAATATAAATGTCGCAATCTTTGTTTTAACATAACAAATATTGAGTTTTCTAAATGATTTCTTGAAAAATATGCATAAATTTAACAAAATTAATGGATCTTTTCTTAAATTTTACGATTTTTAGCAAATTACGCAATCGGATCACAATTTATTTTTGGTATTTAAAATTTTGTATGAACAGGATTCCGCATAATTTGAAATGTTTTTTGGGTCCCTTGAATTTCAAATTAACGAAGTTCTGCAGTATTAATAATATTAGGATATATATTTTGTAGAAACTCAGTTTTCAAAAATTAACCAGAAATATATTTTTCTGTGTTTGTATGTAGGTACATGAAAAAATTATATAGAAGTACAAAAAAAAGTGCTCAAATGTGCATATGGAATCTCTGGTTTTAATGAATACCTTTTTATTTTCAGTAAATTTTCTGTCACTGAATTTGTGTTCCTTTTAAACAATAAAAGATTTATTAAAAAAAAATGTTTTTATTTTCTCTTGTGAACAGATTGTTGTACTTTGGGTGACAAAACAGATTCTCGTAATATGTGATGATTTATCTATCCTATATATTTTTTTGTATTCACCCAACTCATTTTTTAAACAAATTTTTTACAAAAAAGTAACCCATAAAAAACAAGTTTTTATTTTACTCCCTTTGTAAATTATGTTTACCATCATGTAATTAAATAATTGATTGACTGAAAATGAAACATGTCTAGACAAATATCTATGTCCGAAATCTCTAAAAATATCTCTTTATTATTTGATTTCTTCCCAAAAAACCGAAGTGTGCTGTCATCTGTGAACCAATTGTCATAAATTTTCGAAATTCGTAGTGAAGTACCTATTATACCTACTGATGGAGTAATTCAAATTTTAAATATTCCTTGACGTTATCGGGCTGCCGTTGGTAGCTTTTGTAATGATTCCAATTTGAAAATACTATTATAAATTTGAATATTCCAAAATTATACTATAATTATTATTATTTTTTAACGAAAATTTGATAGATCTTCTTGATCGTCGCCACAAGTCTGCTTGCAGAGTTTCAGCTCGATTGGATCACAGGAAAAGGGTTAAAAATCGATCCAAAGTTTTTTCGTCAGATAAGCAGACAGCAGGAATAAGCTTTTAGCGACCAAAAAAAGAAAGAAAAAGGTCACCGGAAAAAATATATCGATTATCTGAGAGAAAAAAAAGCTAACTAAAAAAAGGTCTCCAAAAAAAAATTATCGATATATCGGAAAAAATATATCGATATATCAGAAAAAATATATCGGGAAAAAACTATCGATATATCGATGACCAAAAAAATAGAAGCTCGCTAAGAAAAAAAAGAAAAAGGTAACCAAAAGATGAAAAACATACCCAAAAAAAGGTCGCCAGAAAAAAGATACCCAAAAAAAGGTCGTCAGGAAAAAATGAAAAAGGTAACCAAAAAGATCGCCAAGAAAAAAATATCGATTATCCCAGAAAAAAATATCGATATTCGATATATCGCGAAAAAATATATCGACGATAAATATCGATATATTTCAGAAAAAATATCGATATATTAATATATCGATATTTTTTACCCATCTGTAGGTACATCCAGTGTTTACTTTCAATGCGAGCGGCGGGTACACACATCATATTGTAAATTTAATTTTTTTTCCCTATCACCCTGCTAACCTCGAGCTTGTGTAACTTGAGTTATTCTGCCTAACCTTTTAGAATGCGATGAATGAGTAGGTAATTCCGACTTTTAAAAATGGAAATATTTACTTTAAAATATTTTTCTTTCCTTACATAAAAAATCTGTTAATTCAAGAATCATATTTATTTGTAAGAATAATAAAAAACAACATTTTCACTTATTTATGCTCCCCAAGCTTTGTAACTACATAAACGTCGACACAAAAAGGATTGCGAAGAATCGCCAAACTCTGCGACCAACCCATTGGTTTTCCAGGCAAACGGATATAAAAAAAGAATGCATTTCGATTATGGACACTGACTGTCATCTGGCGGCGAGTAGTAGAAGCGCGTACCGACCGAGTACCTACAGGACCAGTGGACGCAAGAACTTCGTTTGTTTGTGGCCAATGGAGGGGCAATACGTCACAAACATCCGGTTGAGAGCTTATATTATTATAAGATACCTACAACTCCATTCCCACCACAACGTACGCGGCGCAAGCGTCTGTCTCCGGCAGCATACACAATATGAAATACAGGTAGGTACACGAGTCATTCAAAACAAAGCAGTTAAAATCATCCACATCACTCGAGAGTTGTCAACAAACGTCCACAAATCTTGCATTCTCCATCGAAACCTCGGCCCGTACGAACATGATATAATATAGGTACCTACACTTCCGTTTTTATTTCTAACTTTTATTCTTTTACATATTTGTATATGGTTATTCTATACAGTTTTTTTTTATCTGAAACAAAACGCTTACAAACGCCTCGTAACTCTTTTAAAGTGAACTAATCGTCATTAGGTATGTCGTTCATTGCTAATAAAATATTACTGTCCTCAGGACGACCAACGTAACCTCAGAATGATATTTACCTCAGAAGCGACATATAATGTAATCGTAAAAAATCCGTCTTGTAACTGCCTTTGCGATGTCATCACTACGCTTCTTGTCATGATCGTAGAACAATGACGGATGTGTAAAAAATTCCATTTTGACTTTTGTGGAAAAAAAGAAGCCATCTAATGGTATATAAAATGTGTATTTTTTCTCATTAATTTAACCGTCGTTATACGAAGTCGGTATAACGATGGTTTGATATGGGATCGTAGAAATATGCAGCATGTGTTAAAACATCGTTGTACTGCGCTGACTATATTTGAGGTTTGAAAGGTATCAACTTTAAATAACTAACCCAAGTTTCAAAGGAAAATCTTTTGTAATTATCGAGCTATGACATAAAGTGTCTTTATGTAAATAAAACTTCAAACTGCTCTACTGCAAACTTGAGAAAAATCACATGCGTCGTTATTCTTCTATTATGACGTTCTCTGCTAGTGGAAGAATGGAGTTCTTTAACCACTAGCTTGCTCTGTATTTTAACAAACATATTCAGAATTGCCCCAAAACAAACGGCCGGCCGCGCGACGCTTATCAAGAATTTACCGTAATTACATTATTTTCTGTGTAATTTTAATAAAGATAATAATTGTTTTTCGTAGGTAAATAAATAGACACCACGAATTTTTGTTTATTTTTAACGTCTTTTTTAACACAACAGATTGTTTACGCGCGATTGCAAGTCCACATTTTTGGACATGACTGCTTTAGGGGATCTCCGCTGGTGTCCAATATTTTGTACCGAGACGAAGGGAAAGTTTGTTTAAAGGAAAGTGTCGAGGCTTGGTGTGCATATATGACGTCGAAATTTTAAATTAATTTCTTTTTGAAATCTTTTTATTAACTTCATGCCGGTCTTGATTTCTTGCGGAAAAATTTTGGAAGTGAAAATTGACACACTTACCGTCATCCAATCGAGCTGAACTTTGCACATCGACTTGATGTTGATGACAATGCATTCGTATTTAAATTTGGGGTTACACATACACTCTCTAAGTCTGTGGCTTCCCACGAACCGACCATAAACACATTGTACTTGCATCAAAAAATTCAAAATAATTTATTTACTCATATTCGCTGAGAAAACCTTAAAACAGTGTGAAAAAACTCAAAAAGTGGTGTCGAACCAAAAAGATGGGTAGGTAGGTACCATAAAAATACATGTTTATATATCGCATAGGTAATTGAAAAGTTTATGACAAATGAGCGGCTGATATTATTTTTTCCTTAACAGTAGGTATACTTAAATCGCTTCATTTAGGATAAAATTCTTTCAGAACCAATTTTTTTTGTCAGAATCAATAAAACGTGTGTGAGGTATAAAAGCAAAGGCAGCAATATAAAAAAAAAATCATCTGAGGTTTACTAATTTATAATGTACTGAATTCGATATTTTATATGAAACGGCCTATAAATTTATAGATAACATAATTAAAGAATACATGAAATCTAGAATTTAGTACATTTTAAATTAGTAATCCTCGGTGAATGTATTCAAAACATTTGGATATTGCTGCCTTTCCTTTTAAACCTGTGTTGTACCTACATTATTTTTGTCGAACAGTTTTTTTTTCTAAACAAAGTTATCCTGAGATATTAGAAATGTAAATTCAACATAACCCTAATTGATCGAATTTGACATTTTCTTCCGACGCCTGTGTCAAAGTTGAATCTGCCGAATAAAATAAATAAATTCGAAATCGGAACATTTTTTCGTTCCTACTTCCTGGTACACTTTTCTGTCGTCGCATTCACGATTAAAACAGTTTTGCCATAAAAAATTACCGCTAACGAGATATTTACAAAAAAAAACCTATTGTGTGACCTTTGACCCGCGGATCGATGACGATGCCGACGAATAAAGTTTTACAAATGGTAGGTAGGCCAGAAATATTGAAAAAAATGCAAACTTTGATGACGCGTATCTCCGCAACTGTCAACATTTTACCCGAAGTGGAAAGAATATTTTCTATTCAAAATTGAATGAAGAGGACTGCCCGAAGTTTTTGCTTCTAGCTCCGAGACATCTGTATACAGGATGTGCAAAAAAGGTTGCAAAAACTTAACAGGTGGATTTCTGCCCTGATAATGTGTCGAAAGTATTCCAGCAACCATGGCATAATGTCAATAGTTATGGAAATATGCAATTTCAAAGAAGGATTTTTTTTTCGATATTTATGATTTTTTTTTTCAAAAATTTAAACTATCATTACAGTAACTTGTATCAATTATGAAAAATTCATTCGCTTCAAAATTTGCTCAATCAAAAAAAAAAAAGGATTTCTGCCCTGATAATGTGTCGAAAGTATTCCAGCAACCATGACATAATGTCAATAGTTATGGAAATGTGCAATTTCAAAGAAGGATTTTTTTTCGATATTTATGATTTTTTTTTTTAAAATTTGAACTATCACTACAGTAACTTGTATCAATTATGAAAAATTCATTCGCTTCAAACAATTAAAATAAAACGATAAAAACCCTGTAAAAAATTATATTTTAAATTTTTGCAATGTTTTTGTCATTTTATTCGACATGTATCCAAGCGAATGATTTTTTTTAATCGATATAAGTGACTGTAATGATAGTTCAACTTTAAAAAAAAAAGTCAGAAATATTGAAAAAAAATTCCAACTTTGATATTGCACATCTCCATAACCAATGATATAATAAACTGTAGATACGTTACAAGCGTGAAATCTTGGCAACTCAAAAGTAAGGTAAGCCTTACTTGCATTTGTTATCGAACGGACCTTCGTTGTGATCAGGCGCGACGCTACGCGGAAAAAGGAACAGAGTTTCGTACACTATTTTAGTCACCGTGACTTCAAATTACCTGATTTTTCTGTCTACACGCAGAGCGTTTGTGTGCGTTTGTGATTTGTTGTCTCTTTCAGTGCAAAATTTGCTACATATGAAAGCCGGCCTATATGGGAATAACGTGTTTATATCATAATACGTCAATGTCTATAACTATTGATATCAGGTCATGTTTGCTTGAACATTTTCGACTCGTTTTTAAGGGAGGAATCCACCTGTAAAATTTTTGGTGCCAGATATTAGCTACGAGACACTTGTATGCATTGACGTATTATAAATAGACACGTTATTCCCATATTATCCTGATTTCAAATGTAGCAAATGCAGAAAAATCAGGTAATTTGAAGTCACGGTGACTAAAATAACATACTCATTCTTACAATAGTGTACGATACTCTGTTCCTTTTTCCCCGGGACTCTTTTTTCTGCGTGCCGTCGCGTCCAATCAAAAAGAAGGTCCGTTCGATAACGAAGGCAATTACCTTCTTTTTGACTTACCACGATTTCACGCTTGTAACGCATCTACAGTTTTTTGCCTGTATGTGTATGTAGCAGCGTACAATAAACGCCTGCCGCCACGCACAGCGGGCTCCGCGTCTTCAAGCAAGAATGAGACGTCACACCGCACACGCAAGAAGAAATAAAGCGGGTATTTGCGTGCGCTGGTGTATGTGCCGGCACCCGCGCCGCGATATCATCATCTCTTATCTGTATTTACCGCCGCGAGGGAGGGAGAGGGCTAGCGCGTGCCGGCTTCCCGCGCTTCGGGACGGCTTGGGCGGGATCTGATCAGCTGTTCCCCGCCCGACATAACCTGACCCAACGGTTCACGGTTTATCGCGGCGCTGCGACGGTTGGCGCTGTTTGCTTTCGCTTCGGCGTGCGACGAGTGCGTTTTGTTATTTGGTTTCCATCGCAATAAACACCGCATTTCGAGATGGAAACAAGATTAATTTGCAATAGGCATGATGATAGATTTTGAAATAACATTCTATATCGTCATGATCGTAGAAAAATGACGGAAGTCCAAAAAAATCCATATCTACTTTTTTGGATAGTTAAAAAGGTAAAAAAAGAAGTCATCTAACGGTATATAAAAAGTGTATTTTTTCTCATTAATTTAACCGTCATTATACGAAGTCGGTATAACGACGGTTCTGATTTGCGATCGTAGAACAATGCAGCATGTATTAAAACGTCATTGTACTGCACCGACTATACTTGAGGTTAGAAAGTTATCAACTTTAAATAACTAACCCAAGTTTCAGGAAAATATTTTGGAGTTATCGAGCTGTGACAAAAATAGTCTTTATGTAAATAAAACCAAACTGCTCTCCTGAAAACTTGGGAAAAATCACGTTATTCCTACGATTATGACGATATTGTAGGTACACATCTTCTATTACCAAAAATAACATTATTTCAGTAATAAAGTAAGTTTTTACGCAATTAATTGCATTTTCATCTATGTACATATTTTAAATTTCGGGCAAAAACGCCCGCAGCTGTCACTTCGTCTACATGATGTCAAGCCTCAGTAAACATTGCATTGTGTCTATGGCAACGGTTCAAAGACACGGTGATGAGTACTGAGGCGTGACGTCATTCGCTTTGACCGGTGTTTCAGTTAAAATGGCCGATCGCAGAATTTTATACTTTTATTTTATTGAAAATCTTATTAATCTCAATGTGTATATTAAAACCGGATCATTTATTAGAATCCTTTCAAAATATTTTTTCTCTAAAATCACTTATTATTTAATTCTTTAATACTGTCATCATGCCTATTGCTTTTCCTCCACTGTTCTCAGGATAAAAACGAGCCTATTCACCAGGCGCGTGCAGTGAGAACATTGAAGCATGACTTTTAGATAAACATACACATTTGGGAAAAAATATCTTCTTCTGGATCATTCATCTTTCTCGTAGGAAGTGGAGCAACAGCTCTCTTTCGATTTTCTGGCGGCCTTCCTGGCATGCGATTTCCCACGGTATATTGCCGGTAACCACCAAAGTACGCCTCAAAATTTTTCTTTCAAAAACGTCCAGTGCTCGCTCATTCCTCATAGTGAGTACCCACCTCTCGTATGTGAGCACTGGTCTAATAAGCGTTTTCTACACTAATATCTTAGTGTTTCTGGACAGCAGTCTGGATTTTATCTGCTTTCGTAGGCGGTAAATATATGTTTAAATAAAAGTCATGCTTCTTGTTCTCACTGCGCGCCCATGCACTGTAGCCACATGGGGTATTATTGTAGGTACCATCCATCCAATTCACGTGGTCTCTCTACAACCCTCGTCTCTTCCCGCCCCATCTGACGATGTCTTCTGTCTGACTGTCTTATTTCAGAGTTTCTACCCCCGTCCCTGAAAGTCCTCCCTGCTACAGTGCGCAGTACTCAGACTCCGAAGAAGGTTTTCGGTCCTAACTGTGTCAGCCCTAGTTTGTATACCGTATGTCACAATAGGTTTTTTAGATTCGGGCCTTACTATTACGAGCATGTCGTCGCTGTATATACAGGGTTATTTGGAAAACATTAATAATTCTCGCAGGACTATATTCCTGCCTTGATTACGAGTCGAAAATGTTCAAGCTCCCATGACCTAATATCAATAGTTATGGAGATATGCTACATCAAAGTTTGCATTTTTTTCCAATATTTCTGACTTTTTTTTGTAAAACGTTGGACTTCTGAGATAAACGAATAAAACGACAGTTTCATTCGTTTATCTCAGAATGTACTAAAACGGCACATAGGATTAATTATATATATATATATACAGCGACGGTGTGCTTGTTCCTCCATACGGTCAGAGATGTGCAAAATAGTTTATTAAAAATATTTAAATGCAATTACAAAATTGTTTTAAAGATAACTATTTAAATACAAAATGCCAATCAAAATATCATTATTCAAATAAAATACCTTTAGTTAGTTAAGATTTTTGCTGGTCATTTATATCGCTGATTTTAACACTACTAAACAGTAGTAAACATGAAAGATGTTTGAACAAACGTTCAAACATGTTTCATGTTCCGTCTATGTGGTCTCATTATCATTCCACCAAATGAAACTATTCGTTCAACAAGAGCAGAACTTGGTTAACAAGTAGGTACCTATTATATTTAAGGAAAAGTTTTTTCACAGTAGGATATCGTCCAAGATAACAAGTAGGTACCTATTATATTTAAGGAAAAGTTTTTTCACAATAGGATATCGTTCAAGATCTGTTGTCATCATCTTTATATATTGTGGTATTTCCAGATGTATTGTAATGTTGGCATTACCACTAGCTACAGAAGAGAATTGGACTCAATATCGGCAACACAACACACGATGGGTGCGTTCATAAAAAAGGAATTATCGATGAAATTAAATGTGTAAAAAGTATGAAATAAAAAAAAAGACAAGCATTTTTTCAAATACAAAATATGTTTATTAAAGTATTTTAAATAAAATACAAAATGCATTTTGGAAAAAGGTATTTCAAATAAAAAATAAAAATGGGTATTTTGTATTTGCATTTCAAATATGTGTATTTCAAATAATTCACATCCCTGCATATGGTGTCCTTTAAGCCATTGCGCCGTGCAGTCAGTACTATCAATCATCATATCAAATAACCTGCAAAGTAAATATTTTATAACTTTGCCCTCGATAAACAAATAAGCATTCACCCACCTCTCCGAAAAATTCTCCGCGATTGACAAATCCCTTCCCGGTTCCCGGCTGGAATCCACCGATTCTTTTATCGTACGAAACGAGGAAATTAAAACACGAAAAGCTTTTACAATTCCGGTGACAAATGGAGAATTTTTCGATAAATAGTTATCAAAAGAAGGAACGAAGTACAAAATTACAGACATGCAGCCACGTTGTAAAGATATTACGAAAGACGGCTATTTTTCTCAAAATTTTCCTTTTTTACCCTGCGATATTTATTTTTACGAAACAAAAAATGTATAGTTACCTACATTTCCCAAATATTTCTTCATTCAAATTTTTCAGTACTTAAATGATAAATTGTCGAGTTCTTACTTGCACTAAATAATAAAGAAAACATAATTTTTATTAATCCATAAACAAATTTATACAAAATATGAAACAATTTCAATTTTTAAGACATTTTGATTATATACTACATTGCCAAATAATTCAGATAAGCAACATCAAAGTTTTGCATTTATTTTCTCAACATATATATATTTTTAAATCGAGATACGAACACGGAATACGTGTTGCATCAATATTTTTACTATTCTCAAACTAAGCTAAAAGCCTGTGCCACGAAAATAGGACTAACTTGCTGGTGTCCTGGGATGGGGCTCAAACCACCGATCACCAGATCACTAGGCAAGCGTCATGACCACTACACCAACAAGCTACTCGCTTATCTTGTGTAAAACTTTAGACTATCATTAATGTAATTTATATTATTTATTTACTTACTTAACATCACCGTTTCCGGTTTCCGCCGTTTCCCCATAGGGATGAGCAGAGAGGATAGAGCGCCACACTCTTCTATCCTGACATACAACTCTCGCCTCATCCACATTCACACATCTTCGCATGCAAGTTCGACGGTTGTTTAGGCTTCTAACGGGACCATCTTTCAGTACCTGGTTAATTTGGTCATGCCACATGTTGTCTAGTGTTGGTACCAGAATTCCATTATGTACCGCTATTCTTGCCTCAGTAGACATATTTCCCCGCAGTCACTCTCCTTTCGATATCTTTCCCAACCTTCCCTCTTCCATCGAAAACACTTCCCAAATATACAAACTCATCTACATTCATCCAAACATCCAACTGCCACTACTACTCACCGGTGAATCTTCACAATTCATTCGCTTTGATATAAGTCAAATAAAATGCTTTAAGCCTTGAAAAAAATTGAAAATTTTTTTTTGCCAAATTTTTTGTCATTTTATGTATTTGACTTGTAGTAAAGCGAATGCAGTTTTAATATTCGATATAACCATGTAAGCTAGTGTAGTGATAGTCAAATGCTTTATAAAAAATAATATAAAAAAAATTTTGGTCCAAGAAGTCATAATTATTATGCAACTAAGCTCCACATCATCCTTCCTCCAACTTTGAAAAACATTGAAAAGATTGACGAGTTAAAAAAATATATCAGGGGGGCGGGGAGGGGTAAAATAATAGGGGGGAAATGTCGCCTATGTTACCCGCTGGGTCCTAAAGTATAAGATGCAAAGTTTGAATCGAAGCGGATGAACGGTATAGCCAAACAGGCATTGAGTTTTATAGGTATAGATGTATACTTGTATCTAAACAGAACCTAAAAAAAGTCAGAAATATTGTAAAAAATGCAAACTTTCATGTCGTTTATCTCCGTAACATCATATCGACATTTCACACGAAGTCTAAAGAATATACTAATTAATTTACGAAGCAATAAACATTATAGATTTAAAAGTAACTATCATATTTCTATTTATTTATATAAGTCTATATTTATATAAGTCATTGGATGCACTTACCTAAAGGGTGCTCGGGCGTTCCTACCTTTGGACTTTTTTAAAGAGACCGCACTAGGCAACGTTGATAGTTATTAATAGCCGTGATGCTGTGTGCGTTGCGTTGCCCATATAAAAAGTCGCCTTACATCGGCTGTGTGTTCAGAAAGGGCACCTTCATCTAAATTTAGATTTGTGTGCAATTTGAACGTCCCATTCTCAGGGCCGGTTCGAGGACTTTGGGCCCCTGGACAAACCAAATAATCGTTGGCTCCAGTAAATTTTACACATAATTTATCACACAAAAATCAAATGCATACATTGTAACATTAATTATTAAATGCTCTTAGGTTTTCACGGTCGTTCAGAATCTTCTGCGTGTAGTTTTCTGGGGTATTCTGCCGTGTACATATGATCTCTCTGACCGACGTTTGGAATTCCATTGCGGGGTCCATCATCAGAACACATCAACCTTGATGATGGACCTTGCAATGGATCTGAAACGTCAATCGGGGAGGTCAGATATACACGGCAACTACATGCAGAAGATTAATTAATAAATAGTAGCTAATCTAAATATAATAATTTCGTTGACTGTTTGTGTTCGAAGAACCATTCACACTTCGGGGAAAATGGATAATATATGGAGGGAAATAGGAAAGGTTAAGGAGGAGTGACGAGACGAAAGTGGACTGTAATTTGCGAGATGAAAAGGAACGTTTCGACTAACCTTATTATCTCTTGGCGCTTCTTCTAGCTGTCACTTCACCAAACACTTGGTTGGATCCAACATGATATTCACAGGTAATTCCAGTTGTCCGGCGGTGACGAAACGAGACCATCTACCTATATACACACTTAATACACACTTAATACGAGACGAGAGACAATTTTCAAGTCAAGAAGCGAGAATGTCTGACTCGTCAGTTTGACAATGAAAAGGTGACAGGTATTTTTTTTGAGGGCAGGGTGGAAAATTTCTGTACAGACATTCAGTGTTGCCACGTATGAAAAAAACAAATTCCGCAAAATCGATTTCTATGCCAAAAAGACGCCACGAATATCGTACATTGTCTGCCCCGTAAATTCCTGTAATTCATGGCTAAAAAAATTAATTACACGGTTGGAGAAGGACTCAAACCTCGGGTGCGCGGACGGCAACGCGGTGGCTGACCGATATAGCCACCACCGCTTCTCATTGCCAAAAATATACTGTATATACAAACAACACATTGTAAGCGAAGAGCTTAGGTAAGATGCCAACCATTAATTTACGCCTCCTACGTTCGACAGGCTTTTTATTATGTATAAATAAATAATACTCAAATTATAGCTTGTTGGTGTAATGGTCATGACGATCGCCTAGTGATCTAGTGGTCGATGGTAAATTGTGGTAAATTTTCATTATAACCCGTAAGTATACTCCTGGTATAAACCTACATATTTCAGGGTAGTTCAAGTGTATGAGCAACTGGATTTATTAAAACAATATTTTTACAGATTGCACTGGTTTATTGGTCGTAAGTAACATTTAATGTGTGCAAAAAATAAGTCAAGCTATAAAAATAATTAAAATTTTGAAGAAACCACATTTCATTTGTGAATAAAGGATAATAAAGTTTTTTGATGAAAAAATGAATTTCTTACAAAGATTTACAAAAGTAACTTTATATTTTATTATATTCTACTTAATTTATTACTATTTTTCACAAAATGAAAATGAAAATTTGTATTCAGGGGCGTGCAGTGAGAACAAGAAGCATAGCTTTTTCCTAAGCATGTATTTTGAAAAGAAACCGAAATTAGAGATGTATCTCGTAGTATTCCTGTCACAATAACTAACATAATATGTTAATATTATTATTCAGATTTTAATATTTCATAATATTCTACCAGATAAACATTTCATTTCGATTTTTTTAAATACACTCGGGCCTCGTATAACACGGTTATATGGTTCCACAAAAACCTCGTGTAATACAAATCCGTGTTATACAAGGTTTGAAGTTCATACAAAATTAGGGTTTGCGTTCCAAAAAAAAAATCGAAGATAGTTTATATGAATATGATTTTTTAAATAAAAATAAATAAATTTACATATCTTTATATAGGATCCTTTTCATTATTATTTTTTCTAATTTAATAGCCAATTCCTAGCCCTCATTTATAGTTTTTAATGTTAAATATATTTACCTCGCTGCAACTGCTTTCTGAGTCATTAATTGTGGTAGTTTCATTCAAAATTTTGATTAATTCTTCTTCGTTCAACGAACGATCCTCCAATATTTTTTGAATATCATGGATATCCATGTCATTAAAACCTTCTCTAATACCACGACAAATATTAATTGTCCTTTGGTATTCATCTTCTATTGGTAGTAAAACATTTTCTCCGGAGACCACTTCTGGCCACAGCTTTTTCCAACAAGAATTTAAAGTTGATTGTTTTATTTCTTCAGTGGATGCAGAAAGAATATCGACACAATTTCGAATAGAATTTTTTTTCCATGCTTGTGGAAGTGTTAAATTTTCATTTTGATCGATGTCTTCTACTATTTTTTCAAATGTTCGACGACTGTAAAATGCTTTAAATGTTAAAATTATACCTTGGTCTAAAAGCTGGATTATAGATGTAGTGTTAGGCGGTAAAAATAATATTTCAACATTAGGATGTTTTAAATCTTGCGGATGTCCTGGCGCATTGTCCAATATTAATAAAATTTTAAAATCAAGATTCTTGTTCTTCATATAATCTCTTGCATCAGGTATAAAACAATTGTACAACCAATCTTTAAAAATAATACTTGTGGTCCAAGCCTTTTCATCATGACTCATGGCATGTTCTGTCATGGACGCAATTTACAAATCAAACATATTATATAATTCATTTATTTTTCTGAAACCGTGTTATAAAAAGCGTGTTGTACAAAAAATATCCGAATTTTTACATCCGCGTTATATAAAATAGTGTATATAAAACCGTGTTATACGAGGCCCAAGTGTATATGCTTAAATAAAAGTCATGCTTCTTGTTCTCACTGCACGCGCTTGTTTGTGTTAGCATATACACACCGTCTGGTAGCTTTAGTGATGGACACATGTGACATAGAGAAAATTAATAACAATAAAATTTTAACCCATCTTTTATACCTCGTTATTTGCTTTTTATGCCTCATCATTATTTATGCCATTTAGTAGAGTTAGTGACGAACATTGCTACATAGAGAATTATGCATTTGATGCTTCTCTGAAAATTAATAGTGTAATTACTTATAGACCATTGGGTCCATCTTTTTTGCGACTCCCAAAAATTAAATTTAACAAATGTATACGTACAAGTGCGAAAGGCAGTGAGCACAATATTCGATTAGGTACAAGATTCGTTAAAACAAAAAATAAAATTATATGACTTGATTACAAGATTCGTTAAAACAAAAAAATAAAATTATATGACTTGAACATTTTTTTTACTTTTTAATACGTTTAAATATAAGAGTATTTAAAAAATATATTTTCATGTACATATCATATAGATATATAGCTATAGATTATGATATATATATATATATATAGATAATATATATACAGCACTATAAGAAGCAGCTCATCGACCCTTGTCGGGCGCCTTCGCCCTGAAGATGAGCAGTGAGATCTGTTCGAAACGTCGGCAGACGACTGGTCCTGACGACCAGAATTTGCAATTATTTGCATCATCTGTGTATAGTTTTCTGGGATATTCTGACGTGTATATGTGACCTTTCTGGCCAACGTTTCGGATCCCATTTCAGGGTCCATCATCCCAGAAAACTATGCACAGAAGATTCTGAACGGCCGTGAAAACCTAAGGACATTTTTTTTACATCACTCAGGGGTGCACAGTGAGAACATTGAATTATAACTTTAAATAACCTCGTAACCTATGCCTCGTAATATTCCTATCACAATTATTACTATAAGTAGGTACCTACCATTACTCATATTTTGATACATGTATGGTATAAAAGCAAAGGCACCAATATCAAAAATAATAAATGTTTTGAATAGTCACTGAGGATTACCTACTAATTTAGAGCATACCTAACTACTTAATTACAGATTTTATGTGTCTATCCTCTATCCCTTCCAAAATCAAGTTTCCTATCAATTTTCACATAAAATCTCGAAATCAGTAGGTAGGTACATTCTAAATTAATAATCCTCGATGGCTGCATTCATTTTTTTTTATATTGCTGCCTCTGCTTTTATACCCCATATATCATAATATTCTGTCAGATAATTTTTCAGATTTCCATTTCTTTCCAAAACATAATATATGTTTACCTATGTAAAAGTCATGTTTCAATGTTCATAGTGCGCGCGCTTAGTATCACTAAATGTAAATAAAACAACAATAAATACATTTTAAAAAATAGAGAATTTTGTATTTTGATAATAATAATTTTCGCGCTCGACTGTCACATTTTTTCTCCCGCGCCTTCGACGCATGCCGCGT
Source organism: Agrypnia vestita (assembly GCA_016648135.1). NCBI lineage: Eukaryota > Metazoa > Arthropoda > Insecta > Trichoptera > Phryganeidae > Agrypnia > Agrypnia vestita. The sequence continues at coordinate 117,111 of JADDOH010000688.1, read as the reverse complement.
TCATATTTCGAACTGTCCACCCGGTCGCTATAGCAGCGCGGGCGGCGTGGCGGGAGACCCGCTCCCAGGTGGGAGGGACAGGTAGCCAATGGGAGGGCCGCGCTCTCGCTCGCGCCGGCGGCGGGCGGGGGAGCCGGCCGGCGGCGCTGCGTTCGCCTTTTCCGACGGAGAATGTTTTCCGGGCCGGTCCGTCGCGTGGGCTCTGTTGTTTGTTGTCATCCGCTGTCAAATTGGCGCGCGTGTTCCAATTTACAATTTCGAAAATCGAACGCTACGTCGCGCGGTCTATGCGCTTTTGTTTATGGACATGTATTTTTTTAATGTGTGTGAATGTTTCGCGACGTTGCCTTTGGGAATTGAATGTTTGTGTTAAAATAAACGTCACATATTGTTTACAATACACAAGTTGTTTCAAAAATTTTAAAGATAGTTTAATTTAGTCTTAAAATAAAATTATATACATTTTTTACGCGTATTAAAAATGTTTTTTTAATATTTTTATTTTAAACAATTTTTGTTATTAATGCTTTTTATTATTAATATAAAGTGAAAATAAAAAACTTCTTGTTAAAACTATCGGTTTTAATTATTTTAAATCATATTTTTTTTATTCTCATTCGAGATGTACCTAGGTACAAGTGTTAATAAATTATTGTTTACTATGTGAATATGTGATATTTTACAATTGATCTGAAATGCAGAACGCTCCAGAAAACGGTGACAATTCACCGGATATGACTCCAGCCCGCGCCAGGAGGAAACAGGCTAAACCGCAGAGAAAAACAGGTAAAAAGCTCTTTAGATAAAACATTCCTCGATTGAACATTTTGACGGACGCCCATGTTGTTTTCCGCGCGAAATGCGGACAGCCGCGATTATTTTCAATTTACGCCGCGGAGTTTTGACAGTTGGAGATTTGACGTTTTTGACATTTAAGTACCACGTGGCACAGTTTAAGTTGCCGACCTGCGTAATACGTCACGCGCCACGTGACGAGCCCGGGAGAGGGGAGGGGCGCCATCTTGGCGTAGATACATAACACAGATACCATCTGTTTAGGTACTTAGTATGTAGGTAGGTACGTACGTTTATCTTGATATACAAATGAATCTCATAACATTATTATTAAAACTGTGCGTACATAAATATACACATGTGTTTTAATATAAACAAACATTGTTCATCAATTTATAACCCCCGAAATTTCTAATATTTAGACTTTTTTTGTTCTTTCGTTAAAGATCATTGCCCTGTAATCCCATCATAGATATTTTATATTTCGGTTCATTTTATATCATGTTATATAATCGAAAATTCGAAATTGTCGCATTGAATACATGTTTGGCACCTCATTTCGTGAAAACCTTAAATAAAATAAAATAATGAAATATACGTATGAATATATAGGTACTTACCTACTTTATAATATAAAAATAAGCAGCACTTAGACGTGTTTGTTAGTCTAATGGTTAAGGTACTCGCCTAGTGATCTAATTGATCCAGGGCTCCAGCAAGATAGTCCTATTTTCATACCTCAAGCGATAAACTTAGTTACAAAATAGGAAGAATATTTCATCGCTGTTAAGTACTTGCAAGCCTAAATTTTGATCAAATACATTGTAAATGAGTTGGATATTATAGGTAAAAACCATAATCATTATTTAAGGTAGTATTGTTTCTACGATTATTAATTATTATCAGATACCCAGTACCTGTGTATCTTTTGGTTTCTCTTTCTTTATCAAGTTATTAGTTGCGGTTTTGCGTCTTGTGGTTTCCTGCACTTCATAGGTAAGTTCCTACCTCGCGCGTTCATAGTGCCGCGATGCATTAAGGCTGAAAATAAATTTCCTCCATATGACAACCCAGCCGATTGAGTTTAAAAATGGAGTCATTTTTAAATAGCCCGCCAGACGTGCTGTGCCCGTCTCCCTCGCACTAGAGACGTTGGATTGATGGCTCCCTTTCCTCCGAGAACATCTGGAAGCTGTCACGGTCAGGGTCGAGAGATCGTTTGAATGTATAGGTATTTTGTTAATTCGTTTGTATTCGTTTTCTCGTATAATTTATGGATTTGAGTCCTAGTTTGAGCATTGTTTTAAAACATTTCAATCGTGTAAGATTTACGCTCTTGAGGCTTATCACAAGTTGTATACATAAAATCGAATGTCTGTCCCTTTTATATACTCTGTTCATATGATATGAAAGAGGTAGATTTATAACTAAATTATAAGTCGAAAATGTCCAAGCAATAATGTCCAAACATCAATAGTTACGGAGATAAAATTCAATATTTTTGACTTATTTGCTGTAAAACGTAGGGTTATCATAACAATAACTTATAAAGTATACAATAAGTACTTATAAAGTTAAAAAAATTATTCGCTTTAATAAAAGTCAAATAAAATCTCGTTTTTCGAAGTCATTTATCTCCATAACTTTTAATATAAAACCTTGTTGCTTGAACATTATCGTCTAATAATTTGGACAAGAATCTACCTATAAATTACTGTGGACTAGCTCTGCTACACTCTGTATAATCCTTACACACTTTGACCGATTTCCATATAATTTTGCGTAGTTACTCTTTAGGATGTTTCACAAAACGTAGACGTCCTCCCCGACTAACCCATCTCTTGTACACTATATAAGTATTTTTTTTACAAACATATCGTTATCGACCTTTATAGATGGTCTTATTATGACATTAGATTCATTCCTAAAGGGTCTTGCTTGGCCTTCTGGAAAATTTTCCTCCATTGATTTTCGAGCCATTTCTCTGCAGTTCTGAATTTTGGCATTGAAGAAATTGGCACACGATTTTAACTTTGGCCTTCCCGAGCTCCTGCGTCCTGCTCATGCGTCATCCTCTTCACATAGCCCCACCATCAAATTCTTCATATTTTAATAAGACTTCAGACGCTTACCTAATTACACATGTACAGAGCTCATTGTTGCTCATACCGCTCATATAATTCAATTATTATACAAAAGAAAATTATTTTGCGCAATACACAATATTCTCACGAGATCGTGAATGTGGGAGGCAAATGAACCACTTGAAATTAATTAAAATTTTATTGATAAAACAAAGTCACTGGACACGAATTTAATCTGAGCGCTCTTCTTAAATTTATTCTCTAAATGTTTCTAGAATATTTCACACATAATAATTCGTTCTAGAATCTTCGCTGCACTTTGAATCACTCCTGAATAACTTGTCTCACATAAACTAAAAGCACCTTACTAAATCGCTCAGGTTTGCACTAGAAAACTTCTCGCTCGTTGATAGGTACTTTCTTGATTTACTATCGCTGAAATCGCACATGCTGGCTACACTGCTAGTCGCTTTCTTTCTTTCTTTCTTTCTTAGTGAACTGTCAAACAACTCTCACACACTAAGTACGCAGTAGCCGGTCAATCTCTTTTTATTCTTTATTAACCATTGTTGCGTCTCGAACGTTCGGGGACAATCCAGTCAATTCTACATAGAATGCTCGAAAACCTTCGACTACGTGCAATTTACACCGCTTCGGACTCCCGTGATAGTATGTTAAATGTCCACTCTAATGACAATGGTCAGCAAAAACCACTGCGCTCTCGAGTCGCCAATATAGAAGCAGAAACAAAACGTTCCCGGACAGAAGTCACCATGCGCGCACAGACATCAATGTGACTGTTCGCGCATGCGCCTCGTCTGTGTACGCAGGAACTCATAGATATCTGCAGACATCACACATAATTTCAGCACAAAATACTTACCTACAGGCCAAATGCTCAATGCATAATTTTTTCACTTAATTACAAATTTGTCTATCGTTTAATAACACTTGTTTTGTACCGATCGGCCTTACACCTCACAAGTCACAGCGATCTGAAGTCAACTGATCGCGTCGATTCACGCCATTTCGTGCAGAGTGCACAAGGAGGATCTAAATTTTACACCTGTTCTTAATCCATTTACACCATTATCTTCCACCTGCATCGTATACCCCATTTTATTTTTATTTTATATTTATTAGAGACACTAACAGTATAATAGGTACATGATACTCTAATAATAAAACATTATAAATGAAGACTATGCCCATTTTCCCAATAACAAGTGTCTTCGGCACGCTCTAGTAACATGTATTTTTGCATTTAAGCGTATTTTACATGTACATTTTTATGTGTATTGTATATTTAGTGCTTGAATGTAGTGCGATTAGTATTTAATAAATAAGGATATATAGGTTCAGGTCATCGTTTCGAAAATGGATGTTGTGTATGAGTGAGTTTTCGAACGATGATAAGGTATCTGTAAGAATATCAGCATCAATGTTATGGTCATACATATTATATGTGCAATACAACCTTGTGACCATAACCTCATAACAACCCCATAACTTCGAACCGATTTTTGAAGACCTAGGAGTATTTACGAATCGCGATTTTTTTTAAATTTTAGTTCTACTCGGCAATAAATGTTAAACCGTAAAAATGATCAGAACAAGCAATGTGTCTTACTTTTGTAACGAAATATTTTATTTATCAATGTAAAAGGAATCATTGAACTCTGCTAAAAATACACTGAAAAGTAAACGCATGGCTTGTAATATCGCTCGGCCGGCAATAGGTCGAAAGCACACGTATTAAATCTAAATTTATGTATTTTTTTCCTCTTCCAAACTTCCAAATGATATACTTATCAGCGGGCCGTATTTTATCGGGACGTTTACTAGCGTCCACCGACATTTTTATTTGCGTCAATTCTTTCGTCTACCACTAAATGTACACATTTAATTATATTATTTTGCAGATAGGTAGTTTTTGTCGCACTACGCGTTAATCTGTCCCGATATTTTACTGTAGTGTTGTAGGTAATGCGGTAATTTAGTATAAGAAAAACAATACATCACTTTTCTTTGACTTTTTTTACATGACTTTTTCAAATGTCCAACGTTATAAATGTTCCTTCCACGCATTACATTTATATTTATTTATATTTTTAAATGAGACACTAACATAATACTAGGTACAAAAAATACTAATTCAACGTTGCCTTGGGAGACATTAAAACACTGGAAATCATTAAAAAAAATTAATTTATTACCAAAGAAAGTCATCGGACATGAGTTAAATTTAAGTAATGTTCTTAATTTTATAATCACTTAATGTTTTCAGAATATTTCGCACACTTGTTATAGCACTGTTTTTTAATTTGCACTAATTAACGCTGTATTTATCGCTTAGATCACTTCTGGTAAATTCCATTCAATATTCGCACGTAGAAAAACTTCTTGTCCCGGTAAGAACTTTCTTAATTCACTGTCGCTGGAATATACACTGGTCACAGTGCGCTCGCTCTGTTGGTGGTATTGCATGATTTAACCGTCACAAATGAATGATCACACTGGTTTAAGATTCTATCGCTAGGATATCGCATACGTTACCGTCACGAATCACTAACCCCGCGTTGCGTGACGCCCTTAATGGGTATATTCCTCCGAGAACCTTCGAGAGACTTGTTCTAGAGATTACGAGAGGCTTGTAGAACGTTCTAGTACTCAAAGTAGTGTTGTAGTGCGTAATGGAATGTTATGGAATTCAATAGTTTGACAATCTCGTTATAATAATATATTAAAAATAATAAGCAACTTATTTCACACCCAACCCAATATCGCAATTAGAAGTATATATTTACACATTAATACGTTGAATAAATGCATACATTTAACGTATTAATGCAATTCATATTTCATATACGAATTGATATGTCCTGCACAGAGATAGGCGTGTATAGTACACAGTACACGTGGTGAACAAGCAAACAAAATAAAAATGGTAATAGTTCTTGAAACAGAGTAGGTAACATGAAAATCGCAAAGTTACGGACGAGTGTTGAGGTTGTGCAGAAAATGTACGATTGCCAATTTTCACTCAATACAAATATCTGTACACGTATAATAAATTTGTGTAAACAATACAAAAGCGCAAGTATGAGTGCGTTTAGCATTTTAACGTTTAAAAAGTGTATACAGTTATCTGGGGCTTACAGTATGAACGAGACCTAAAGCGGGTTGACCATCGGAGGTTTACCAAGTAGGTACCTACCCGAAAAGCGGAACTCAAGAGAGGAACAAATCTTCAAGCGCGGGCGGTACGCACCTCACTGCTCACACGAGTACCGATTCACGTCAATAGTGTTCGTGAACGATATTTACGTGAGAAAGAGACAAAATTATAGGACCGCACTCATGCTAGGCAGAAACGCACTTGACGCATGCTATCAGTTATCAGCGCAGTGTCTTGTTGTTTTAAATTTAATGTAACTTTAATAATCATAATTCAGTTTCAAAATCCTACAATTATCATGTCTTGCGATTTTTCACGAGTGTATGGCTAGTAATAATTAATAAAGACCCTTGCGGGTAACTTGAGCCGCGGGCTGATTGCGTGTAATACTCTTTTTTTAATTGATAAAAATTTATTGAAGATAAAATAGATGCATGCTACAGTACAATTATATTGTTTATTAATTATAATTGTTTAACTATCCCCAGAAAAGTAAAACTTGTGTTTGGGGACAGGATTACATGATGCATAATATCTATTGATTATGCATATAAGAAAAATATATATTTATAAAGTGAATCAATAAGTAAGAAGCATATAAAGGTAAATAATAGGTAAACAATATAATATTCTTCTTCTTCTTCATCAGCCTTCGTCTCTCCACTGCTGGATGTAGGCCTCTTAATTCCCTTTCCATCCTTCCTTGTTGTTTGCTGATTGTAGCCATTTCTTTCTCCCCACAGCGGCTATATCATCGGTCCATCTCTTTTGAGGTCTTCCGATGCCTCTCTTAATCTCCCAAGTTCTCCATTTCAGAACTCTGGGAGGCCATCTTGTAGCATCTTGTAGCAACAATATAATATAAGGAATAAATGTGTAACAAAGCATGATCATATAAATATAAGTATCCTATCTATTTATTTAGATATATATGTTTGAAGGAATATTTTTTTTAAGAAACGATAAGTATAACAAAAATAATATAAAGGTAAGTATACAACAGGGCGTATCAAATATAATGTTAAGGAAAAATGTGTGATAGAGCAAGAATGATAAGTATAATTAAATAAATGGAACAGTGTAGGGAATTATAAAGATCATAAAATACATCAATAAGATAGTTAATCAAGTATATAATTTTTTTCGGAGTACAGTTTTTTTTTAATTTTAACGATTTTTGTTTTGATTAATTATTAATCTTAAGTTGTAATTCCAGCAAGTTACGTAAGTTACAGACCGACAGCATTCGAAATTACTGATTCTTCAACTGAATTGCGTGGTCGATTGGAAGAAACTGCCAACTAGCAATAAAACTTGCCATTGTAATATTGAATAAAAAACTGAATGAATAAATAAATATTAATTGTTTTGAAAAATCAGAATGCTCTCCTTATGTATGATGTGCTGTATACTCGTATTTCATTAATGAAGGTAAATTTAACTATCGTGATCAGCCTGCTTCCATCATGAATACGTATATTTATACACGCACGTCCAACTGCAGATGTATGTGTAGTCTACCGGCGGAGGTGGATGCTGGATGGTGATCTCATCTCCATAAACCGATGGTGACCACAGTCCGCATTCTAGGCGCAAGAAAAATGCGGGTCACCTACCTACATAGACCGTGGTTCACATTACCGACCTTTCTGCGCCATTGGGCTCACGTCCGACAGGGCCCCAAAAGATGTGCACCCTGCGATTCCTATCGGAACTTTTAACCAGCGCTGATAATATTATAAAAATTTTCAAAAACTACAATTTTTATTTATTTATTTAAATAATTGAAAATTAACAGCTTTAAAAAAAGCGCTAATTCCTGAGACCGGCTTGTCAGTAGGTTTTTTTTGGTTAACAAGTTAATTTTTTCCAAGTAACATAAGTTTATGTATTAAAAAAGGAAATAAGGAAAATAATGATCATAATAACTAACAAAAACATGACCACAATTATATTACCACACTTAGTATAATCTTTCTTATTTATTAATAACTAGCTGTAACCCGTTAAATATGACTACTTTTACATGCCTTTTACATGCATACACGTTTCCTAAAGAATAAGTATTTGTCTCATTTAAAAAAGGAACATAAAAGTTTTTATACTATAAAGAAATTACGGACGTTACACGAAGTTACGACGGACGGACGGATTCCATTAATTTTTCTTTGCCCTTTTTTAAAATTGTGTTTTATAAAATTGCGTGGACCTTTATTAAATATTTTCGGTTTTACATATTTGAATATCCTTTTATTATTTATTTTCGCAAGTTTCTTTAACTCGCAACTTTGGTTTCCGCCACAAATTTTTTTAAATTTAGCTGTTTCACACCGATCTTTGTAAGTAATATACCCTTTGACCGAACTTAACCAAATTGTGCGTAGTTACTCCTTAGGACCCTGCTCAAAATATATTTACTTATGATTGATTGTGAGGTCATGGTTACTTGAACATTTTCGACTCATTATCAAGGCAGGAATCTACCTGTAAAGTTTTGCTATTAGCTATGAGACATCCTGTATAGACCCTTTTTACAGGGACGCCTTAATTTCTATTGTAAAACCACCATTCGATATTGAAAAATTGCTTGGTAGCGGTCGCTACCCATTGTCGTAGCGTAGCCCCTATCTTAGACCACTTTCTCGTACTCTTTCCGGAAGAACATTTTAAAAGTCTACACAGAGGGTCTCGTCGTAGACAGCATCCCTCGTAAGTAATAGCCGGACAGAAATGTGTAGTTTATTCGTAGGAGAGCCCGGTACGTTTGTGGTTGGGTACCTACCCAAAATGCAGCTGCGTACTTTGTGTTCGAATAAAGTTTATTTACGATCTTAAACGACTGCGGGCCGACTACTCCAGCGCTCCGAAACAGCATAGTTTTGCTTTTAAACCCAGACTGTTTTAAACCTTCCGTTTCCCTTATAACATCCTGCATTCTTCTCCACACCGTTGTTAGCGGTATTTCCAGGTATTTTTAGAAAGCATTCGCAGTGGCGCTGGTCCCGCCGAATGTTTAGCTTCTATGGTTATAGCCAGGGACGTTCCTGGGGCATAGACAAGTATTATTATCATTGATTAATTTCCATCCCCAAAAATAATAATTTCGAATGTCTTTCTTCAACTTTCTGTCCGATAGCTGATTTATTTCGGTTTCAAAATTAGTATTATTTCAAAATTTTTATTAAATAAAATGAAAAAAATATAAACTGAATTAGATTTTTTTAAAATATTTTAGTTGAATTAAAATTATAACTAATAAACGCATCCATTACTATATCGCATAGGTATTAATCATTAATCATAATGTAGAATTCTCTATGTAAAAATGTCCGTCAATAACGCTACCAGATGGCACAAATAATGAAGAGGCGTATAAAATGAGGTACAAAAAATTATAATTCTTTACGTAAAAGTAAAGTGTCCGTCACTAACGCTACCAGATGGCTCAAATAATAGTATCGAGTTTTAAGAAGCATAAAATATTATTCTCTATTTAATACCGTCCGTCACCAACGTTGTCAAGATGCTACGCTATTCTAAATGGCGCTGTTCTCACAGCCTTAACTGGCGGCCGAAATACATATTGTTAAGAAAAACAAACTCAAAACGCATTATGTCCAATTATCGTTCGAGGGCGTAGTCACCATCAGCGTCAATTTCTGCTTCCTATTTGCTTAGAAGACGGTCGATTCCTCAGGCGAAGAGTGTCCAGTGTTCGGCGTCTAAGCTACTATCACCAACTTTCCTGTTTGGCCGATACTTTCCTGCTTTGACATCTAAGCTGCCATCACCAACTTTGAAGCGAAAAAAAAAACACTTTTGGCATGCCTTTCGCCGAAAAGATCGCAAAATGACTTCGCAACTTTCCTCCCTTTCTCATAGTGGTACAGCATAATGTGCCGTATATGTTTGGTTTTCGATGCGCATTTTTATTTACTAATTAATTAAATTGATTAAACAATTATATTATGACAAATGTCAATTAGACGTCAAATTAAAAAAAAGTGTCGCGGAAAATACCTAATAACTGTTCCGCATTATGGAAGGTTATTAAGAGAATTCCACGGCTTTGGACCTGCCACCGAAAATGCCTGTTAAGTTAAGTTAAGTGTTATTTACCGCCAGCTGGCGAAATCCTCCAGATGGTTTTTAATCTCGGTATCTGCGAAGCTCGATAGACGTCGCCGCTGCGCTGAATTTCGTTCGTCTATTTTCCGACGTAGAACAGGGATCTGTAATCTGCGGATACCTATTTTGTTGTCAGTTCTTGCGGCTGGTTCGTTTCGCGCTTCCTCTCGTAAAAATAGTTCTGCATTTGTCGTACTTGGGCGGTTGTGCTGTGAGTGATGCGCTATCTTATACCTGCCAAACAAGTATAATTTATTTATTTATTTAGGCTTCACACCCTCCGGTATTTGAGCTGCCAAACGCATTCACCGAGATTATAAAGATCCGATTTTTTTTTGTGTGAGATCTTGCTGTAGCAAATTTATATCATAAAATTTTAGCAGACGAACGATAAAAATTAACAGGGGCTGAAATGTAATATTTTAGTTAAGGGCGGATCTTTACTTAGGGACGTCACTGATCGGTGCTTCACTGGAATCTCCATGTTAAACTATGTCCTGAGCACCTGGCGTCGTTAGCAATGTACTTTAGCAACATTTTTCTGATCATTGCAGAATGGCGTCACTTTTCATCATTTTTTCGGAAACATTTCATTCATCTGTCGAACGTTAGACTAGTTTTCACTGTAGGATTAAATTGCGTTAGTGAGAGTTGTAGCATATTCTTAAAAATGTAATTAATACCTACATAAAAAAGCGATTGTATGTAAGTAATGCCGGAAAACTCAAAACTTCATATGTACCCATCTACATTTTTTTGTGAAATAATTCTATTTTCTGACGCTATGTTCTACACATACATTCCAAAAAAAATTTTTTTGATTCAGGAATATAATATTTGTATATATTGTTAGTTCTACTACATACCAAAAAAATTATCTTTGTGTTCTTGTACAATAAAAAGTGTACATTTATTTGCATTTGATACATTTAAAAAAATTGAATACATGAATATCCTATATTAGAAATAATATGCAGATGGAAGGATATGGAAGAGGCCTATATCCAGCAATGGAGAGATTGACTTTAGAGATGAAGTACTTTAAGCCCCATTATCTCAGAATGCTTATATTGGTATTTTTGCTATTAGGTTGTGATATGTACCTACGGAGAAGTAATATATGTAAAAAATCTTAAATATACCTAAACAAAATTACTAATTTACAGAACTCAGAAATCACGAATATATATTTTGTGTGTATGTTCTTGTGAATGAACATGATGAATGAAAATGATCGAGAGAACAATATGAACATATAAAAAATCTTAAATATAAACAAAATTACTAATTTACAGAACTCAGAAATCACGAACATATATTTTGTGGACACGGTATTGTTAACAAATTCGAAATGACCGGCTCCGCCCACGGCGACTGAGTGACCATTTAAAATACTGATAGACATCAATACACTAACACATTGTGCGTATTACGTCTGGCAACACTAACTTAATTGAATCCTTACCTGGAATCTATTATAGTTTACCCAGGACCGGCACTGTGCTGGTTCTGCCGAATGTTAAACTTTTATGGTTATAGCTTTGTATTACCGCGTTTTCCTGCGTTTTGGGCACCTGGCCTCGTTAGCAATGTCCCTGAATTTTCCCGCTCATTGCTTAATGGCGTCGCTTTTTATTATTCGCCGGGAAACATCTCTCTGATCTGTCGAACGTTAAAAAGAAACCATACACCTCGCCTCGCCGCGGTTCGGATCGAGCGATTCAGGTCGCTTCTATACCGACAGGCATTGTGTCAAACTGCCGAAGCGTTCGCACCAAACAGCGGGACGCGAGACGAGCAGTCGTCGCATTTTCGCTTCGTGTTACTGCTTTGACTTGTTGGGATCGGGCATTTCGATAGGTAATTAACCTTTTATTGCCGTGGCGGTATTTTTACATCTGTGAAATTAAATAATCAGCGAATTTAGAGCTTCGTGAATTCATTCACAGGTGGCGCGGGAGATAAAATAATCCAATTTGTTTCGTGCGGGTCAGGCGCGTTTTCACTTAGCTACTTCCATCGGCCGGTCGAAATCAGATAATTTTTTGTCAAATATTTTACAAAAGGTGAAATTTTTAATTAAGTAAAAACAGTTAATCCATAGAATTTTGATGAAATGTAACTTTGTATATCAATAGTTTACATTTTGAGTTAATGGAATAGAATAAAAAAAGAAAAAAAATTAGATGTAAGCAAATAAATATATGTTAGATTTTTAGTTCCTTATTTTTTTATTATACTTATTTTTATTATACTTACAAACATTATTTTTATTACCTACCGAATATAGAGAATGAAGATTGGGCGTTATTAGGGCGTATTAAGCTACAATATCGAAATTCGAAACCCAGAAATTCATGAACCTAACATTGTTCAAGTTATGGCAGATGGCAGAATGATTTCAAATTAATTTAATTCATTTGAAATCATTATGTCATTGAAGTCATTAATCCAGTCTGCAAGATCGAAAAGTGACTTGGCGAGACATGCATAATGCATAGTTCTAAACGAATATACATTTTAGCTCCATCTTATTATTAGATTATCAATAGTTTTAAAATAAATAAGATTTAAATATCACAAGGGATCATATTTTTGAATTCAATGGATTCCGTTGTATTATATTTTTGATTTAGTTTGATTTTTATATAATTCCCCAGATCCATAAATAAATTCACGCACTCTTCATTTAATTAAAAAAAAGACTAGCTGTAACCCATCAAAAATGACGGAACATTGGTTCGCGTCTTTGCTAAACCCTAGTATATACTTATAGTAAGTATCTTTTTGATGCTTCACGGAGGGTCGGCGGTAGTAACATGTGTTAAGCGGTCGGTTCGGGTTTGCTGGCCTGGGGTTCAAGCCCTATTTCCGGCCGTTTAATGTGTTTTTTCATCCGCGAATTCGAATAAAATTACGGTAAAATTACAATGTTACACGAAGTAACGGACGGACAGTCAACGAAATTTTTATGTTTGATATTAAATTAAATACAAATTGACTTGGTTTAAACCACAACATTTTTGGAAACATCAATCGGTTTTGGGAGCATCGTTCCTTCCTTAGGGTAAACAACAAACTAAAAATTACAAAATAAGGGCATTTTTTGCAACTTTTTTTTGTATACCTGTTGTATGACATTATTTTGTTGCCTGAAAAAAGTTAATAATCGATTCGCTAATAAAAGCGTCGGAGATGCGCATTAAAATTGAAATAATTTTGAACACTAAAAAACGACAGTAAAATAAACTGAACGTTGAAAATAATATCATACGACAGGGACACAAAAAAAAGGAAAAAAATAAATTGTTGGATATGTTTAGTTTGTACCTACCCCGAACAATGGTTCCGAAACCGCTTGGTGTTACCAAAAATACGGTGGTTTACATAAATATTTGTGTTTAATTTAATTTGCAATAAATAACCACAAAATAGTAGCTGATAAAAATACCATAAATTACACATTAGCAATTTAAAAATACTCTATAGCTTTTCAAAATGTTTCAGAAATGTAGTTTTTTTAAGTGAACGTTTATTACATTTTGAAAATGTATAATTTTCATTTTAAACGGACATTTTTACGAGATTCACACTGACAATTGAAAAGAAACACAAATTACCCTGTATGCAACAGAACTAGAGACATCCCTCTGGTTTATCTCCCAGCTTTGAAGTCGTCATTAGTTACCTTTATGCGAGCCAGAGATTTTATGATTGATATAAAGATACATTATTTGATTACCGCGATTTGCCGAGTAGGTGCGCACCGCACTCCGCTGCCACGATCAAAGTTAGACAGCATCCCAGGAGACGCACAATGACGTCATATTAGCTTTCCATTCATCAAATACAAGCGGAGATCAATTGCACGAACGCAGGGGAGCATTCGGCAGCGCGAGCAACATTAATAATTCCTTTTTAATGTCTTAAAAGTAAAGTTTTGGCTTAGCCTTTTTGATCGACTAGTAAATTGCAGTGGACCCTCAATATTCGAAAGAAGAATGCATATCAATATCAAGCAAAATTTTCCCGTAAAATAAACTCAAAATGAAGATTATATTATAGATGTTCCGCTTGCGATAAAATTCAGTATTGTATTAGTGAAAAATTTTAACAATCTCAAAATATTCTGAACTAAAAATGATTTAATCTGTTTCCAAACCCAAATTTGCCCATCTATTCTTTGCCAAAAAAATTTCACTCGAAAAACAATCTCGGAAATCATGGAAAATACATTACATTATATATTTACCACTACATATTATTATCACAGAGATTTACTCTTGATGCCGTAAATATACTGTAGACCAAAATAATTATATACATTTTTTTCTTTAAATTTTCTTTTATTTTTCATATAATTAAATAAATACTTGTTTCTTATGAACCGACATTGAAAAGTACAGTCTTTTTGGTTACAGCTAGTTCTACAATAATTGTAACGCTCTGGGAGTAAAATTGATCGAATACAAGAAGTACATAATTACATAACTTATCGATTATTTCAGTACATGCCTCATGCAATAGAATGCCGCCATTTTCAGTCAACATATTTGAACTGCGAAGCGTAATAAAATATTTTTCCATACCATAAATTTTAATTTTATATTTTATTACATCGATTTTTTGCCTTCCTCTTGCTTTTTTGCTATCTGCTTGTTTGAAATAATAAAACAAATGCCAGGTGTAAGATACTCCATAATAAAATGCTTTTTAGCGAGTTGAATATATTCTACTTAAAATTTCGCTAATAGGTACCTACTCGATTTCGAATATTTTTTTCGAATTCGCGACGACACTTCTGCAGAAAGAAAAATAGACCTAGTTCGTTTCTGGTACAAGAAATGCAACGTTTCAATGAAAAGCGCGGTGGATTAGTGCAAAAAGCGGATTGCGCAAAATATTTAAAAGTCCATTGTAATTGATTGTAGACGTACTTGCTCTTTATAGAGGCTATTATTTATTTTTTGAATAAATTTTTAATTTTAGATAAACATATGTAACACAGCGAGCGGGTGCATCAGTGCGAGTACGGGCTACCAGCGATTAAAGTACCAGCAGTACCTACCTGCGTGCGGAATAATCTCGGGAGTGACGAAAAGCGCGATAAGAAACGGTGTAATAATTGTTCTACAGACGGGCGAATATTCTAGAAGAAGAATATAATGTAATACAAAAAGACAACAAGACATAAAGAACATAATGGCGACCCTCGTAGCCCAGTGGGTATGATGCTGGCTCTCACACCGAGGGCTCCGGGTTCGATTCCCGGTGCGGTCACAATTAATCTATGTGATTTACTCAAGCCTGGGTGTCTTGTGATGTGTTTCTGTGAGTGTGATGTTTAATTGTGCCTCTTAGCCTGTTGAAGCGTAAAAAAACAGTGTTCCAGTTAAATGTGTATCCAGTGACATTGTATGTTGAATAAAACTTTAATTGATTTTGAGTGTTTTGTTTTGTCTACTATCGCCACGAACCCGTGAGAATAGTTACTTCGAAAAAATATGTATAAGATACATAAAACTGTTTATTGAAAAATAAAGAAAATGTAGGCGTTATTGTAAATTTTGACAGTTGAGAGAAGAAATCAAACAATCCCCCATAACAATAATTTAGAATATCCATTCGTAATCGTAAATAGAATCCAATAGCTGATCTCATTCCATTTTCAAAATTAGTATGATAGCGGATCTGGCTAAGAAAGATAGTTTGGGTTGTTCTGTTTTCAAAATTAGTATGATGTATGAGTAAGTCTATCATTGTTGACGGGTTAAAGTTAGTATAAGTACCAAATTGTCGAGTATTTTTTGTGATATAAAGTGCGCGGAGTTTGACCCGAGCCACCTTGGGTGAGGTTATCTTCCAAACAGACCGATTACTCAAGACCTACAGACCTCATTAATGAAACCACGGGCTGCAGATTCCAGCCAGCATGGATAATATGATGCGGTGGCTGGATGATTGCTTTTATGACGTCATCGCGATCTGTCGTGTGCACTGAGCTTTACGAGTAGGTGCGTGGGCACAGTGAGTCTAGTTTTATTTTGAATTCGGTACTTTTACGGTACTTTTACATGCCGGTTCCTAAAGAATAACTATTTACTTATTTATAGCCGAATTTAATATTTCCCCTGCCAGCGATTAGGCGGAACATTAAATGGTTCGTGTCTTTGCTAAGTCCTATATGTACATATTTTTGACGGGTAATGCAGGCTCAGTGATCGTTGCCGCCTTCGGGTTTGCTGGACCCATCTCCGGTCGTTTAATTTGTTTTTTTAGCCGTGAATTCGAATGTAATTACAGACGTTACACGAAGTTACGAGGACAGACAGACAGACGGATGGACGAACGGACGGACAGACGGACAGACAACGAAGTTATTATGTTTGATATTACAATTGTAATGTACGGAAGTGAAGCGGTGAAAATGCGATCGCTAAGGCGCATGTGTGAAAATCTTTGGTCGATTGAGTGATCAATTTAAATGTGTAGGTAAATAATGCTGACTGTAACGTGGTAGATGAAATAAAGAAAGGATCGCTGAGCTTAGAGTTTAAGATTTCGTTTTATCAGGGCCATCCAACAATGTTTGTAGTATCTGATAGTGCCAGGTCTTTCGTCGACGCTATTTTATAAACCATCCTTTCCTCGCTCATACGTTCCACATGATTAAAGCACCTCAGCGACCATTTCTTTATTCTTTCTACCTTTCTATTCTTTCTACCTTTCTATTCTTTCTACGTCACAGCCAACAAAACATTCACTTTTATTGTTTCAGAGGTAAGTTTATACAACTCCATAATCACATGTATGGATATAAAATCTTGTTTTTTTAAGTTCTACCTTTATCATTTTCTTATACGCGTTTCGCCTTATGAGGGCATTATCAATCTAAACATTTTACATTCAACATTTCAACTTGCATTTATGTGTATGAAAAGTATTGATAGGAGGTGCTATATCATTTTAAGGATCAATGAATGTTTTTCGTATTTATGCATGATACTAAGAAACATTTCTGTTCAAACACTAATGACAGGTAATACATATAAGGAAGAGGATAGATTTATTTGTACACTAATGATAATTTTCAATACCATGTATGTTTGAGCACCAATGATAATTTTTCAAAGTATTCCAAATTGGCGTCTCAGATGCTTTTCTGCGTTGGTAATTTCCATATGTGGATAACATTCACTTATAATTTGTTCATTCTTCACTCTATTGACCAAAGATTTTCCACACAAGCGCCTTAATGACCGCATTTGTACTCAAGTAGAGTAATCATACGGCTTTATTCCATGCATTTTGAAGACAATAATTTAATTTTTTGCAATACACAATCGTAAATTAAAGATAATTTATTTTAATGTGATGCAATAAAGTACACGGCATAACTAAATTATTTTATGTTCTACGTGTGAAATCTTTCAGACACAGGCGCACGTTGAAACGCTATTAAACTTTTGATTTATCCATTAAATTAGAACCGTGTGATAGTTTTGAAATAACGTGGGACCGTTAATCCCGGCCATTACTTAGCATTTAATTGATGTAACGGGGCGCCATTATTTACAAATCTTTCGGCCAGAGGTGTAAAATATTAGGAGGTCGTCTGCGAAACCGAGCACTTTGACTTCTGCACCTGTTTCTAATAAAAACACGTTCAAACTAGCTTTGAAATAATTAAATTTATTGCGTGGCCTTCCGTTCTGCTTCGATAACCATTGTAATATTTATATGAATAGGCGGATTTTTAAAAATTTATTTGCGAGTGCAATTTATTACGATAGAGGAATTTTAAGTGCAACATTGGGCAGTCGTTCGGGTCTATTTTCGTCATAACAATCATGTCTTGACCCGTTTATATACTTTCTTATCCTTTTTTTTATATAAAAATAATCACAGAATGCTTTATATTTAACAATTTAAAGAAAATATTATTGGGAATCTTCTTCTTCTTCTTCAGCTTTCATCTCTCCGCTGCTGGATATAATAGACCTCTTCCACACCCTTTCATCTCTCCTTGTGTTTGCTAGTTGTAACCATATATTCCCCCCACAACGGCCATACCGTCGGCGCATCTCGTCTGAAGTCTTCCAACGCCTCTTTTATTTTCCCAAGGTCTCCACTTTAGAACTCTTGTAGCATCCTGCCTTACCATATGCCCTGTTCATTGCTATTTCAGCTTCGTTGCCACTATTCTAGTTTTGCGCCTAATTTTATAGTTTATTATTCTCTTAGGCTAACACCAAGCAAGGATCTCTCCATGGATCGTTGCGTGTATTTTAACTTTTCTGCACTTTTTTTGTAAGGACCATCGTCTCCACTCCATATGTCATGTACTGGCAGTATGCATGGTTCAAAGAATTTTTTCTCTTTAAGGTAATTGGGATCTCTATGTTGTCGAAAATATGTTCGAGTTTGCTAAAAGCAGCCCAGCTCATTCCTATTCGTCTTGTCAATTCTGCTGTTTGGTTTTCTGTTTTTTGTGGTTCTTTGTCTATTTTTATTTTGTGTTCCAGATTTATGTGATTAAGAAAACATTGCATTCAATCTTTTACCATATTTCACAGGTCATTGTAATATTTCTTTAAAATTCTTTCTATTCTGTTTTTTTTCTGAATCATTTTTAAGTCTGTCCGGCAGTTTAGGAATTATGATCTATTTAGTTGTCTCCATAAAGGTTGTTTGTTTTTAATTTAATCAGTGTAAGTCAGTTTTGTAGTGAAGCTGCTTTTGTATCGGTAAGATTTTACACATTTTAAATAGCTTGTCAAGCTGATCCCTTCTTGCTTCTTTTTGTTATTTATTTGCATTTTAATTATTCCTTTTTGTAATTGTTTTAATTTGTCTAAGTATGTTTGAATAGTATTTAAAATAAATAAAAAGATTATTTTAAAAGTTGGTACAAATCAGTTTGATTCACAATTTCACACACATCACAATCAGATATTCACTTCTGTCAAGTCAAGTCATCTTGCCTGTGACTTGACTTACCTGTCTCAACACAGAGCTCTCTAGTGAGACAGCCATAGTAATACCTTACCAATGTATATAAGTGAAGCAAATGAAAAAATGAAATATAATTTATTAAATAATTTATTCTGTAATATTAAACCTCTGTAATACATCTTAAACATGCTAATTTTTATCTATGGCTTTTGCTTTGACCCCTCCTCCCCTCCCCTCCTAGTGAAACGTAGTTTTTTCCTATTAATTCCAGTAGACATTTTGTGCTGCTTTCTCTTACCAAAAATGTATTATTAATGATTGATTAATCGATCGCATATTCTGTACAGTTTAAATTGTGCTAAGTAAAATAAATGAAAGAATTACGTAACTCGATTCTGACACCCCTTCCCCTCACGTAGCCCTGCGTGGCATTTTACCTAACCCCCTCCCCACCCCCTTGATCAGGGAGGGGGGTTAGGTGGAACACGAATTTGAATTTTTTTAGATTTCAAATTTTAAATTGACGTGAACATCGTCACATCCGCGCACGCAAGGTGGTGTAGGCACGCCGGTATCGGGCAGGTGATCTTCCCACTCGCCCACCGTAGGTATTATAACGACTCCACTTAACCACTTGCTTTGATTGGTTGGACCTTGGAATACCGGCCGGTCACCTGTGCCGATCTGCATTACCGGCCGCCGCGTCAAGTGGGGATAATGTGTTCACGTGTGCGCGTCGTGTGGCGGTGTAGTGGTGCGTGTCGGGGTGTCTGCGCGAGCGCTGGAGCAATAATTTCCAGAGATGAATCCTTGGCACATTAATCGGGACACTCTAATTAGATTTATGGGAAAACTTTAATTAGATGCCTGCCTACGGATTTTGATTTAGAACGGATGACCAAAAATATCACAATTGTGGGGTGCAAAAGTAAAGGCAGCGATATCCTAAAAATAACAAAAATGTTTTGAATGCAGTGATACAATAACACAGGATTACTAATTAAGAAAGCAATAAATTATAGGTTTTATGTATCTATTCCTAGCAAAATCGTGCTTCCTATAAATTTATAGGCTACATTTCCAATAAAATCTCGAAATCAATAGAAGTACATTCTAAATTAATAATCCTCGACGACTACATTTTTTTTTTGAAAAAAAAGTCAATGATCAGTTCATAGAAAAAAATTGATGGCGTGATAAAAACACTCAAAAACTAACACAGCATGTCTGATGCTGATACATTATCAGTAATATTTCAATAAGACCACACTGAAAACTGTGGTCTGGGGAATGAAGTGTGTGGGCCAAGGCGTTGGCGTTTCTTAGAATTTCTGTTTTATTCAGAGTGATCACGTCTATCGACATAGAAGGACATTCTTTCGTCACGACATGCGCCATTCTTTCCTTCAAGGCGAAATCTAATGGAACGCACGCTTACTTAAGTAAGATTTCAATCGAAATATGTAATTTAGCATCATTTTTAAATTTTATTAATAATATATATAATATTTTATTATAATGATACCAAGAAATATTTACTTTATTTTTTTTGCATGTATATACCTCACCAAAAAGAATTATGAGTCTTGTGTGTGGTGAGGGATAACCACAATCATATAGGTAGTGTAATCTAATTAAATAACAATGAGAAAGGTAATATACTATTATCTAAGATATTAAAATCTTAATTAGTAATACCCACTTTTAAACACGAGAATAAATTCTCATTTAAAAGTGAGTAAGCGTGTAATATAAATGTGTATTAATTATATTATATTGAATACACTCTTAAGTTTGTACATTTATCAAATAAATTTAAGAAAAAAAAAAAAAAAAATATATATATATATATATATATATATATATATATATATATATATAAATAATTCAAAAGTCAATAAACACAGTGAGTGTTTTGAATTTTGTGCAAACATTTTGAAGGCTTTACAAACCTAGGCTCGCTGATAACAAACAACAATAATGCTACAGAGGAGATCCAAAAGCGCATAGTAAGTGCAAATCGGAAGGAATATGGCATTTGTTTTATTTTTATAGCTTTGTTTCTATGGTTTTAAAATACAATAAAGGCCGAAGGGATCTCTTTAATTTCTAATCGTTTTGTTACTCATTTTGGTGATATCCGCGACAAAGGTAATATACCCTTCCGATCCTACAAAACAACAGTTTTGTGTGATAAAGTTGCGATAAGAGAGGAAAACTTCTCTTCAGATCGAAGATCATTGTGATCAAGAGGAAACATCTCTTCGATCGACTGCGACTCAGACCAAGTCTCAGCCAGAGATTAAACACCTAGTTTAAGTCTGTTTTCTCCCCATCCATCTCCTACTCGTCTCGTTAAATGGACCCAGCTTTGTCATTATTACACTCTGTACAATTATATTTTGATTGTTATTACTAAATTATGTGGTTGGTTGGAAGAAATTGCCAGCTGGCAATAAAACTGTCCTCAAACACAATAATTTCGTTGTCTGTCCGTCTGTCCGTTCGTCCGTCCATCCATATGTCCCCGTAACTTCGTGTAATGTCCGTAATTTCGTTCGAATTCATGGCTAAAAAAACGATATTAAACGGCCGGAGATGGGGCTTGAAGCCCGGGCCAGCAAACCTGAACCGGCCGCTCAACGCATATTGCTACGGCCACCTCTCTACTATATACTAGGGCTTAGCAAAGACGAGAACCAATGTTACGTCATTTTTGACGGGTTTCAGCTAGTTGCATTATTAATGTTTATACATAAAAAAAATAATACAAAAACTGAATAAATAAAGAACCTAAGACAGATTTTTTATTTAATGACAAAGTTTGTATGAGGTTATTCAATTATCCATCCCCTAGTCTATAACGACGAACAATTTTGTTTATAAAAAAAATTATGACAGCAGCTAATTAGCATCCCTTACGTAAATTATTTCATGAAAGATAGGGTTCGTTATAATGGAAGAGTTTTTTAACCACCTAATTTCTCTCTTGTTCACTGCAGGCAGTTAGGGGTAGCTCTATGAAGGGAGGGAGAAGACGGGAAGGAGTGGGTAGAATTCCTGTCTGTGACACTTCTTTACCTTCTTCATTCGCGGCAAGGTGGATTCATAACTTCAGTCCGGGGGCGTACCTTTTTGTGAAAAAATAACTTTGTTTTCATTAATTTTAAAAAATTACTTCAAACTTGTTACTTCGTAGTCTTCGTACTTTAAAGATTTCAGAAAAATAAAATAATTGTTTTGTTTATTTTTAGCAGTTTATCAAAGACGGAGATATGGGATCAAGTGTGAAATATTTATAAATATAAAAAGAAGTTCATTGTGCGGTTACCAAAATTTTATTTCGGAATCAATATTATAATTGCTTTAAAAACTACATAAGCACAGCGCGATATTTCCATTACCAGTTTAAAAAAATATAGAAATGAGGTTTACAGATCATTTTAAAATTATTTTAGATATATTTATTGTGTAAAAGTATAATTTAAATTATTTTGTATTCGAGTAATTTCAAGAATGGCATTTAATGAAAGAAATATTTTCTTAAATCAATGTTATTTTTTCAGCTGGTAAGCAAACTTCTGACTTGACGCGAGCAACTGTCGTGGATATTAATTTTTAGGTTAAGATGGCATATGTCAAACTTATGGTTTTAAAAACTAAGTATAATATTTTGACGGTATAGGTTTTTAGAAACGTGAATGGAGGAATACAATTCGCAGCTAGTAGCAAGCAATCAGCTAGTATGTCTTTATTATGCCATTGTTGCAACATGGTCATGGTTGGGAATGTCAATTTAAATTTTTAATATAAAGCGTTTACGATATAGTACGTGTTAAATTTTTTTTTCGTATCAATTGGGTGTTGTCCCGTCAACAAATGCCAAACGTGGTGAGGAGGTAGATGAAAACGCCTTATATAGGCTTTCGGTCTCAGATTATCCAAGGATAAGAAGCTTAAAATGACGATGAAATACGATATCTAAAAATATTAAATAGTAAAGTGAATTATTAGATTTTTTTTACATTTATCAATGTAATAAAAATGGGGTGTTGCATAAATTAAATAAAAAATCATTTCTCTTTCAGTTTTCCTTCAGTCGGTTCCTCGTATTGTTGATATATTAAATACATATTACATTGTGTTCCACGAACCGCCTTTGGAAAAACCGCCAAACAACCCTGGAGTGTTTATGAAATAATACAGTTTGTTCGCGAGCTGTGAATTTATACACAGACTTGTGTGAGCCACCTCTGCTCAAAATTAAGAGGGTCTTATTGCCATACAGTCACAGCATCCAGCAAAACATTCTTTTGTAAGGGATTAACACATACATTAATTTTGATTAAGGTTTGGCTCAAATAATGCATTTTTGGCGAGACGGTTGATGCACTCTATTGGCGGATACAATATCTCCAATGAAAAGAAAAATTCCCACCCGACCGGGAAAACCCTTCTGTGTTAAGTGTGTGCTATCATGTGATTGAAAGTGTGAATGAATATGTTTATAGGGTAAAACTAGTAACACAAGGCAATACAATACAGGGTGGTTAAGTTATACTCACTGTTTTGAACATTTGTATACCTATTCTTCACAAGATGAAATAACTAACAGGAATGTAATAGTGCGTCCAGTACAACTATATATGGTATAGTTACGGCGCGGTGTGCTGTCCGTATCTTGCTTCCTATTGGCTGAAATTACTGCTGGATTATGGCTATTTCGCTGGTCCCGATCATCATACATTCATGGTGATCTGGGATTACAGTGCGAATATACTCTTAAATGGGACGACCAATCCGAGGTCTCCTACATACGTTGCGACACACACAAGAACACCGGAAGATTCTGTTGGCAGAGACGACTTCTTCCTCACTCTCCGCATTGGTGACTATCACTATCCACACCAACTCTACCAAACATATATTGAGGTTTAAGAATATTTAATTTCCACACTCAGTTGACCAAAATAGTTATCTCCATTTGCCAGAACAGAGCAGAACAGAACAGAACAGAGACAGAAAGAAAAGCGAACAGAACAATTTTAAACATTGTACTGAAGAGCCGAAAGAACTGAAGACCCGATTCAAAACGACCGATGTCATAAGGTCGCAACTGACCCACATATTGTTAGTAACACAATAAGGTCACT
This sequence comes from Agrypnia vestita, assembly GCA_016648135.1. NCBI lineage: Eukaryota > Metazoa > Arthropoda > Insecta > Trichoptera > Phryganeidae > Agrypnia > Agrypnia vestita. The sequence continues at coordinate 92,818 of JADDOH010000688.1, read as the reverse complement.
GTTTTACCGTCGCATCGCGAGTTGCTGGATTATATCAATACAATGTTTGAAGGGAAAATAAAATTGTTAATAAAGTTGTTCGACAAATAAATTACGTAGAGGTTTAAAATAATTTTTTAGCCATTGAAATGCCTCAATCATTTTTAGCTTCAATGGCTTAATTTTCGCGACCAATAAACGATGAACTAAACACCTAAATGAGCTATTGCGACACGTAAACTTTATACACATAGTTAGAAGGAAGGGGTTTTTGGTGATACAGATCCACTGGCACATATCATTTGAATGAACAGGTCTTACTCATGTCTAATTTATACTTTAGGTACCTACTCGACTGACATCTCAGTGACATTCCATGCTCAGTTCTTTCTATTACTATAGTTAGTCTTTCTTATTAAGATGGATCTCGACTGCATTCGTTTAAAGTAAATTAAAAGAATGCTGTTGCTTGAAAAATATTAAGTTTTTTGACATCGATATGCAGATCCACTCCTCGTCTTTCCTTCTGGCCACAGCCGAAGTTGTATTGCAAAATAAAGTCTTTGTTGCTCAAATAAGTCAAGATTTATTCTAAATACTAAAAACATTTAAATACCCTTTTTCAAGATTCAATTGATTGTAAATTTGCAACGCGTCATAGTAGAACAAGGCGTTAGATAAGTATTTTTTATTATTTGTATTTTATATAAATCTATATCAATATTATCATAAGATATCCTACGAAACTGTAAATACAGTTTGTCTGTGGGTACAATAGTAAAGTAAAGTAAAGTATCGTAACTAACAAATATGTATTTTACATGTACATATTTGATACATTTTAAATTTATTTTAAGTTTAATTCTTTTTTCTTTTATGTAAATAGTTAGATAGTTTAATATTCTAGGCTTATGTACCTTTACGTTGGTCGTGAGCGTCACAAGAATGTGCCTGTCCACCCTCTGCCTACCCCCGCGAGAAACAGCGTGATGATGTAGTCAGTCTTAAAACTTCATTAAAAAGTCATTGCTAGGACTATCTATGCGGAGTGTCGGTAATCTGTAAATCGAAATTAAAATAAAATTCTACAGTCTGTTTTGAGATAAGGGTCTATTTTCCCGCGGTAACAAACGGCGGGTTAATCCGCTTCGATCGCATAGCCTTTAGATATTCAGGTAGCTCCCCTCGAAGAAGAAGTCAAATGAGATTGCGTCGGATTCTGTGCAGAATTTTCCGGATATCTCCTACAATGTCCACCACGGGGGTTTACCGTTTTATTGCCAACGGTGGCCCGGATCAGCTCGCTTCCGGGTGGGGGGCGCCGGATAAGCGAGAACTTCCGGCCAAGCCGGATATCAGGGGTCTGTGACCTGTGACTCGATCGGTTTCGGACCCCTCGGACATCTGAGGTGGTCTTGTTGTTTATTCTCTATAAACACCTATACACACATTACACACGGATCGTCACACACACATACTTAAAGTATAATAAAAATGAAAGAGATCTGGACCATACTGGATCAATTGGCTTTAAAACAAAAAACATATATTTTTTAAAATATTGTCATAGTTTTGCGGCGGTGGGATCTAAATGAAACACGACAAATCAATTTAAATTTTATTTATAAACAGAGACAATAGTCACAAACTTAAATGGAACACTATTTCGTGATTCGCACTAATTTTGCACTGGAGAAAAATTCACACGTAGCTACTTTTAATATTCGTTTCACTGTCTATGTTCACTAGGATCACACTTTGCTTATTTCTATTCGCCCGGAATCTATGATCGCGCACTCGCCTGTTAAAACAAACTGTTCAGCGGGATGCCACGGTATATTTATAAAGATTTCATTTTATTGAAGCTTCTGGTTAAATTTCGCATGTTCCAGTTCCTTCCAAAATCTTCTAGATTGTTCGGAAGACTTCGATTTTGTACATTTTTATCATTTTAGAATCTCGTGACATTGCGTATAAGTATAAATTTGTGGGTGTGACTAGAAGATCCAATCCCGAACTGAAATGCAATCCTAGGATTTTCAGATTCAATTTAAGTATCAGATTATAAAATGCTCATTTAAGGTTATGTCAGCAGCAAGCAATCGGCTATCGCCAATCAAAACTTTCGGTTTGTTTGTTTAACAGAAAGCAAGTGAGTCATTTTAGCTTAGAAATGTATATGACAGTTGACCAAAATAAAGTCGCTGTATACGTCAACTTCAAGGTCAATACAGTTGCCAGCAGAAAAAAAAGATTTACGAAAATATACATATAGATTTATTTCCCACTAAGCCATTCTTGGATTGACGTAAATATTAAACAATAATGTCAATAATATTTCTAAGCATTAAATAATATCTAAATGTAATTTAGAATAATCTGTGAATCTAGCTCTTTCCAACCAGAGTAGCGTAGCATCGGTGCATTGACATATAAATATGTTACACAAAAAAGGACATTGTTGCAAAGACAATTATGTATTTGAATAAAGATTTATCATAAAAATTAGTTACATAAATGAGTTGCTATCGAGTCTCAGTAATTTCAGCCCATCCGGTATATATTTTTTTGGAAATTTCAAAAGTTAAACACCAGTCACAAAATTGTACTTTTGGCATGCCTTATTTAAATTTTCCGTTGTTCGTGTATATCGATAAATAAAATGATTATAAAAAATATTAATAAAGTTTTAAGAATTTATCTGTAATAAAAATGCACCAAAAATTAATTTTTAACCTCTTTGCAACACAATTTAGTTTCGCTCTTTTAATGTGGCGCTTCTGATAACAGTTGCTCTGAAAGTTGAGTAAAGAAGACATTTTTTTATATATGTCTGTAATACCAATATTCTATGACGCAATGACGCCTGTAGAGTCCGTTCACTTTAGGAAAGTCACTTGCTTTAGTGTGAGTAACAGTACGTTTACAAAATCTCGTAAAATTTTTTTTTTAGGTAAATGATAGACGTAAAAAATAAATATAAATATTATTTTAGTTTCTAACCTAAAATAAGCAAAGGTACAAGTTTTATAAAAAACTCAAACCGTTTTCAAAATTAATATTTAAAAATTATTATTATATAAAATGAAAACATTGACTACATGCTTTTTTAAATGAAATACTCTAAATTGGATTTTTTTAAATATTTCAGTTTATTGAAAGTTAAAACTAATAAGTGAATCCATTACCTGCTATATTTAATATGTTATTGGTATTAATCATTAATCAAAATATATAATTCTCTGCGTAACCATGTCCGTCACCAACGCTACCAGAATGCTCAAATAATAATGTGATATAAGAAGCAAAATTCTCATAGCATAATTCTCTTTTTAATAATGTCCATCATTAACGTTATCAGGACGCTACTCTAGATAGCGCTGTTCACCCATCATGTATAACAAAATCACGTATATATAACATAATATATAAGCAGGTATAATTCTAAATAAATGGTTTCAAAACTTTGTAATTAATTTTAATCAATAAGGCAAACTATTGTCGTCTGTATCGGACTCCGAATCCTCATCTTAATCTAAATTTATATTAAATTGATTTAAGTCTGTTGTCACAGTATCGCGATCTTGCAGTCACCGTATCTTTAAATAAAAAATATTAAACAAAGAAAAAACCGCTCCGCGTGACTGCCAGTATGGTACTGAAATGGCCAACGGAATAGCTTTAACAAAGGAATACCACTACACAATTTACGTGTTACAGAGGATATCACTCACACTAATACAAGCGGCTTTCATAAAGTGAACGGACTCTGCCTTGTTGTGTCTAACGAAACGGCCTTTAACGCCGTTCGCGTCGTGGCGAGTATTGCTTGCCCAACGTAACTTGGCGTGCGGCGAATTTTGAACTAAAACCCACCCCGCCCGCACCCGGCGGTAACCCCTCGCCCTGTCATTCAGTTCATTCTCGTCTTTGAGCGCGAGCTGTGTCATATTGATTACCAATATACACCGAATTATTATGTCCAAAACATCCAAAACAGTCCGGGATGGTGCAAGAACAATTGCCAATGAAGTATTAAAGTTCTTCGAAGCTGAAAATGCGAATAATGGACCGATATTACCGTCTGACAGTTTGACAGATAGAACGGCCGCCATTACTGCATGGTTTCTTTAGTGCTGTCTGACCAAATTTCTGTATTTAATACGACACCGGTCACCGGACATTCTGTACATTATGTATTGTGTAATAAATTTACACCATGACAACTTCTGTTAGGCGATAGGGACGCCCTCCCTCGCACGCCAAATTATAGTGGTACGTCTATATCGACGGCCGGTGTCGGATTACGAGAGCGGCGCCGCTATCTGATCTACCTACCCCACACGACTCCTTCTTCCTTCTCTATTACCGCAATATTCTTTTTCCTCTATTTTGAATCACCCTTTACCTTTGCTATTTTCTCGTCTTTGTTACTGCAAAGAGACCTGATCTAAAGACTATAATAAAGTACGTTAAAATGTAATAAGAGTGTGAAATAGAGCTACTCTCCAATACTTTAGAGGTATATTCCTATATACATAAACTATCTGTGCCCGCGCGTCTTCGCACGCGTAGATTTTTAGTACACTGTTTGGATCGTCAGAGAACTTTCGCGAACATTCTAGAACTTTCGAGAAATTTATTGAATGTACAGAAACCTTCTAGACACACCGACACATTCCGTCATTCAGTTTAGAACCTTACAGAACTTTCGGGAATTTTCTAGAACCTTCTCCTTCCAGAACTTTCTAGAGCAGGTTTTTTCGGAACATTCTAGACTCACCGTTACAGTCGGCGCGCCTATTTTGAGACAATCTGAAGCATTTGCGGCCTTCCCATAACAAAACAATGTGCTAGAAAGCACATTTTCGTCACCCACTCCCACCCACGCACAGCGCCTCCCCCACCAAACTCGCATATTTTCGATGTGACACCAAGGGCTATACACTACCATAACCACCGGTGGGTGGTTGTGGAGAAAACTTGGCGGGTAGGGAAACATGGGTTTCTTTATATTAATATATATATATATATATAATATATATAGATATCTATATAGATATATGTATATATATATATATATATATATATATATATATATATATATAATTGATTATGAGTCCCATATGTTATAATATGCTCTGCTCTAATATCAAAAGTTTTAGAGATATGTGACTTAGCCGCCTACGTACAAAATCCTACGTCATTAGACCGCTAAACCAAATTTTGCGTCGTAATTTTTAGGATCAATAAAACATAAATACTTCTGCCCTCTTCTGGTCATAATTGAGTTACACATACATTGATTGTCATCAGTACGTCATATTTTAGTTTTATCCAAATTTTCCTCAAATGGATTCTAGGACCCTGAGTAAAATATGGTCATCCCCCGCACAACGTACCCAAAGCTCTTTAAATTGGAAAAAAATATGAATCCCGGGCACAAACAACAAGTTTTATATTATAAAATTTAAAAAGTATAAAACTTAGTTGTGTTAATTAGAACTCAGTTGTGTGTAATATTAATTTGTATGTGGGAGACGCCTGGTAGGTACTCCGGTAATGTATTTCGCTAGGCGCTTATAATTCGCTACTTTAGGTAGATTCCTTTGAAAGCCATTGAATCATGCATACTGCCAGTGATGACGTATAGATTGGAGACTATAGCTCTTACAAAGAAAAGTGTAGAAAAGCTCAAATGCACGCAACGATCCATGGAGAGATCCATGCTTGGAGTAAGCCTAAGAGATAGAATTAGAAACGATGAAATTAGGCGCAGAACTAGAGTAGTGGATATCATGGATCTTGTAGCGAAGCTAAAATGGCAATGGGCAGGACACGTTGCAAGACAGGGTACTACAAGATGGCCTCCCAGAGTTCTGAAATGGAGACCTTGGGAAAATAAAAGAGGCATCGAAAGACCTCAAAAGAGATGGGCCGATGATATTGTCGCTGTGGGGGGAAAGAAATGGCTACAATTAGCCAACAACAGGGAAGAATGGGAAAATAAGGAAGAGGCCTATATCCAGCAGTGGAAAGACGAAGGCTGATGAAGAAGAAGAAGAAGGTAGATTCCGTTTCCAAGAGATCGCCGAACTGTCACAATGAACCGGTGTGTTTGGCCGAATGCCGTCGCGTATTTATAATGACCCAAAGTTCTCGATGTCTCCGGCATATTCAGTTATTTCTAAATTCTCCTAGAATATTCGATTATGTGTAGTTTTTATTGTTTTTAGACTCTCGTATCAACATGTCTTTATAGTGAGGACATTTTGGATGTTTGCGAGATCTGTGAACTCGTCAACTTATAAAGTTCATTGAATTAATTGCAATCATTGTCTTGGCCCATGGAAAGGTGACAAGGAAAGTTATCCCGCTGTTTGTTCCTTGTGTAAGCAAACACCATCCGACAGGTACGGTGGGACAAAGATGGTGAGATGAATCTGATGCGAATAGAGGTGACTTTATCTGGACCACGGATAAATATTTACACTCTATAACGTAAACACGTAACGCTTAAAATTCCAATGATATCATGGGCAGTGTAGAATGCATGGTTTGTTTTTGAATCAGTTTTGTATTTATTTATTTAAAAATATTTTTCGTGCTTTCGGTACGCCGTCTCACATCAAGACTCGATTTATTTCATCCGTTAGGATGCTGGGTGAGAGAAAAACAAATGTAGGTGTATAAAAAGTGGAATCTAGGAGTCAATGACCTGGTTATTAAATGCGGATATGAAATGAGCTGACAGATAACACGGTAAAGTAATGTTTGATTAAAACTAAATTCGTTTCCTAAATTATTAACTTTTTCAAAAAGGGCAAAATGATTTTGTGGTGACATTATAAATAAAAATATACCTACTATGTTTTCATCACTTGTGTATTGAAAATATCATCATGTTTCAGAACCGGTGGTCCCTCGTCATGGTACAATGTATATTAACAAATTAGAAATAAAAAATCGAAGTAAAGACAGTTAAAATATAAAAAAAATATTAATATTAAACCAATTTAAAATGTAACTTTTTGTTAAAAAAACCTGTTGGTATAAATTATTTATTTAAGGATTTAGTAGCACTATATTAGCGATCATTTTTCTACATAAAATGTAATAAAATGAAATGAATTAAATTAAAAAAAAACTAAAAGAAAAAATCTTTTTCTCCCTCAGCGTGATAAAAAACAAATTTTTATAATTAAATTTTTTAACCATTTAAAATAGAAAAAAAAATTCCCGGGGAAAAAGGAACACAGTATCGTACACTATTGTAAGAATGCATATGTTTTTTAGTCACTGTGACAAATTACCCGATTTATCTGTCTACACGAAGAGCGTTTTCGAAATAAGTGCGCCGTGATTTGTTGTCTCTTTCAATGCATATGAAAGCCGGCCTACATGGGAATAACGTAATTATATTATAATACGTCAATGAGACACACACACTATGATAAAGTTAAAATAAAAATATTATTTCAAACTAAAATGTTGCACTACGAAGTAACTACCAAATCATTCAATGATATTCTTATTCTTTGTTTACCAAATGATTATTTTTAAAATAATTCTACCACATACTATTAGAATTATGTATAATAAAAATATAAGGATAGGAAAATAACATTAAATATCGGAAATATCCTTAGAATAGATGGTGGTTAAATTGAACAGATTTTTTAATAACATTTTGATTAATTTAATACGTTTTTCTTATTTCACATGACTCTTAATTGTCAAATTTAAGACCAACATTATTAATATGTAAAACAGATGAATTCATTTTTGAAATAACGTTGTGATCATTTTCCATTAAATGATTCGAAAATTCTGAAAAACCATGTTTATTTAAACATTTCAAATGCACTTTGACACGATATAAACAATGTTCATAAAAATATAATTATAAATTTTATTTACAAATAATAATGACCCCCCGTGGAGTGGAATTAATCCACGGATATGGCCTTCTGCGACAAACATTATAAAAGCACTGCAATTACGCTTAGTAATTCCGTACGTATTGTTGTAGGTACTGTGCTCTTAATCAGATGTGCGTCACTCGCTTGTAATTCGCCTTGGCTTGAGAAAGAATGTAATTTAATTCATAATTATAATGTGATAAGTTGAAAGAGAAAAGAGGTAGCTCTGTCTGGTAGGTCTGAGTGGGACGTGGAAGGTAGCAAGCTGGTGATTTTGAGAGAATCAATGAGGTTATGAATAATTTGGAAATGGAAAGATTGATCTGACAATATTCTCTAGTTTTCAAAAGTGTCCAACTTATTAAATTGTGTCGAGTCCAAATAGTTATTTGAAAAGATAACGAAGTTATTTGAATATAATCGTTAAAAGATTGACTGTAAAGTAATTACTGATTATATGGATGCCTCTGTAAAAATAATATTTAATATAAGCATATTATGGGAACAAATCCATGCTTGGGTTTTTTGACTTATATAATTTTAAAATGAAATAAAACACAAACATCGTGGTAATGGCCAATGGCTTTATTGGACACAATTTGCAAGCGTTGTTCTGGCGTAAGTCTATGAAAACTGAACCGAAAAGCGAACCAAACTGGGCACAAATCAACTGTCAGCTGTCAAACTGGCTGTCACTGGAAAACGCGTTACCAATTCGAAAGACAAACCTCTAAAACACTCTATTGTTATTATTTTTTTACTTATTTATTAAGGGGTTATGTGTAGTCAGGATTTAAAAAAAATCCTAATGCACATTGGTATGCTGAAAAACTCGATATAGAGTGCATAAAGCTTGCTGACCAACGTGCAAATCAGGTCACTCGAGAAGGCAAAATGAGACGTAGATAAAAAATAATCGACATCTTGGAGGCTTACACATCAGCAGAAGATGTTTTATATGTACCAAAAATAGATGACTCTACGTGAGTAATTTTTAAAATTGTATTAATTATTTATGCATACAACTTTAAACGCGTATTTCTCAAAATAACGTTTTCAAAAACGGTGTCCACGATATTTTAAAAACCACGCGACAGATTTAAATGAAATTTATACATCATATTTTAGGCATTAAAAACTTGTGCTAAATCGAAGGATTTTTTTTTATAAATAATAAATGAGTAATTTTTCCCCCTCAAAATTGATATAAGCTTTCAAAGACCGCCATTTTGCTAAATTTGAAAAAAAAAGTTTCGATTAAGCACAAGATAAACTATTGAACTATTAATTTCTTTTTGTTTCATTAAATTTAGATAAACCACTAAAAAGCACTGATGGACACCGCAAGGCACTATTTGCAAAACAGGGGTCAAGAATCGAGATTCTATCGTGGTCCAGTCTTAATAATTTTATTTGAAATTTTCGGTATAGTTACTTAAAATATAGTGTAAAACGTTGGTATTATGTATTGAATCAAAACATTAAACAACCGTTCAAAAATTATTTTTGAAAATGTCTATTTTTTTGCGCCTCTGACCATTATAATAACAATTTAAAATTAATTTTCAAAAGTACCGAAGAGTTTTGTTTTCCAGCGTTGCTCTGGCACTGTCCGTCAGAGATGATGATGTCAATAATTCTATTACCAGAGATGTACCACCTCGCCCAGTCTCCCCCCACCCTCTCCTTCCCTACCCCCGCGATATCTACAGACTGCATCCCTAGTCGGATCGCCATTCACATTTTGGTACAAGCATCAACCGGAATGGTCGAGGTGATACCCGCTGCAACTTTCAAAGGAATTGAAACTTCTGACGGTATCCGCAAAGGTTGATTGAATTGGGGGGTTAATATTTTAAACTTGTTCCATTTCTCCAATGACCTAAGTTCAATACCGTGACCGTAATAAGAATGTCGGACATTTTTGTTTTTCTGCACAAGTATATACGTGTATACATAAAAGTATAAATTAAGTACTAACACAATTTTGTAACAGAAAATTATTAAAAGGCGATTTTAGTTCAAAAATTTCAAGTACACACCATGAATGAATAATATAATAATAACTACTTAGAATAAATATGAATATATTAATTCATCTTATAAATAAATAACGCATAAATTACGATGCACACGATGTACATATAACTTGATTTAAATAAACAGGGTGTAAAAGAGCTGCATACATAAAATTCAAAAGATAAATCTGCCTAAATTTTGAGTCGAAAATGTTTCAGCAAACATAATATCAATAGTTATGGAGATATGCGACATCAAAATTTGTGTGTTTTTTTAAAAATATTTTTGTCTTATTTTCTTATCATTATTCTTTTTTATTACTATTATTATACTTAAATAGCATACATATATATTATGTTCCAATATAAACAAATAATTTTAATAAATAAATTTACATATTTTGTAAGATTTATATTAAACTAGCTGTTCGTACCCGGCGTTGCACGGGTTAAGGATTAAGTTGAAAATAAATTTGTGGGGGGAAACAAAGGTTTGATTCGAACGGTATAGATTTGCATCGAAAATATATCAGGGGGGGAAGAAAAGGTAAAAGGGGAGGGAGGAAATATAGCCTATGTTACCTGCCGATTCCTAAAGAATAAGTTTCCAAATTTTGAGTCCGATCGGCTGAACGGTACAGATGTGCATCGAAAATATGTCAGGAGGAGGGGAAGGGGTAAAATAATAGGGGGGAAATATCGTCTATGTTACCCGCTGAGCCCTAAATAATAAGTTTCCAAATTTTGAGTCCGATCGGTCAAACGGTACATATTTGCATCGAAAATATGTCAGGGGGAGGAGAAGAGGTATGAGAATAGTGGGGAAATATCGCCTATTTACCCGCTAAGTTCTAAAGAATATGTTTCCAAATTTTGAGTCCGATCGGTCAAACGGTACAGATTTGCATCGAAAATATGTCAGAGGGAGGAGAAGGGGTATGAGAATAGGAGGGAAATATCGCCTATGTTACCCGCTGAATCCTAAAGAATATGTTTCCAAATTTGGAGTCCGATCGGTCAAACGGTACAGATTTGCATCGAAAATATGTCAGGGGGAGGGACAGACAGACATTGAGTTTTATAGGTATAGATTTTATTATTATTTTTTCTTTGGCATCTCATTAAAGATCTTCGCTGCACCGCACATCATCGATTTTTAAGATTTGGACTTCTTCCTGAATGGAGTCTTAGTTTATTCTTCTTGTATCATGTTTATGATCGTATTGATTTTTATTGCTGTTAGTTAGACTTATTAGTTTTCAGAATCAAGATAAATCTCAAGTATTCAAAATCTTTATTTATTGTTATTGTATTGAATTTATAGTACTCCGTGTTTACATTAAATGAAATTTATGCTTAATTAAAATGTTGTAAACTTCTGCGAGTTTTCGTAAAGCATTATTAAAATGTAACAGCTGTTTCGGCTTTCTAAGCAATGTTCAAATCGTGTATATACCACATACAATCGACTTATTATTAGCTATCGCTTCCCCTATAGGTAATTTGAAGATTTCGGTGAATCCGATGTGTAGTAGGATTATTTTTTCTTCCCCGAGACAGTAATTTTTTTAAATGTTTACTAATGAATATTGTTGTATAATATATTGCTGAGTTAATTTGTTAATTTTCCCAGTTTTCTGTTAACGATTAACAAAATTGTCTCTATTTAAATAAAATTTTATTTGACCTCACGAGATTGCTACATTTTGATAAATTATTTTTGATTTGCGGCTTTGATTTTGGATTTCTTGAACATATAAGAAGATAATTTTTTATCGACTGTTGATTAGTGTTATACTCAAAATGAAATAAACGCGTACAATGTATTTTCTCGCAAGATAACTAAGTTAAACCTAGTATTTTTAAATAGTACCCTGCGTTATGTGATGAATATTCCCTGAGTTACGCCAATGATGATGATATTCTCCACAGGTAGGCTGGGCAGTGGCGCCATAACTCCCCCACCCCTCCCGCCCCAGCAGACCACAACCTGGTAACTGCGCACACGAAGGCTTTATAAGCGGGCACAGGGAAAGAATGATTGTGTGTCAATGGCAGAGTCGTCATACAATTAAATATAGGTATGACATACATATAGGTATGGTCCATAATACCGTAGTAGGATTGAGTGATGTAAATTGATTTCCTTTACTTTGTTTTTATTTATTTAACTAACCCGTCTAAAATGACGGTACGCTTACGAATAACTATTAAAAACAAATACGAAGAAAAAAAAAATTCGAAAAAAAATTACAATATAAAAGTTACGGACGTTACACGAAGTTACGCGGACGGACGGACGGACAAACCGACATCGAAATTATTGTGGTCAGTCACTTTAAATCAAATTTATGGTCAACCACTTGGGTTTTCCCACTTAAATCTACCAGTTTCGGAAAATATAATATCCCTCATCAGAGTGATAAACGAATCGATAAGATAAAAGTATTATTTTTGATTGAAAAATTCATAAAAATCTTATGAAAGATACGGAAAAATGACATCAAAGATAGGAAATTATTGTGAACCAGCTGTAACCCGTCAAAAATGATGGAACATTGGTTCGCGTCTTTGCTAATCCCTGTTATATATTTATACTATCTTTTTGACGGCCCACGGAGAGGCGGCAGTAGCAACATGCGAAGTGGCCGGTTCGGGTTACTGACACGGGGTTCAAGCCCCATCTCTGGCCGTTAAATTTCGTTTATTTAGCCGTGCATTCGAACGAAATTACGGACATTACACGAAGTTACGGTCGGACAGACAACGAAATTATTATTTGTGAAAGTTATAGGTGGTTAAATTAGGTCGGTTATTTATGATATTTTGGTTGAATTTCATTTGTTTTATTTATTTTAACGATTCCAATTTATCTCATTTAAGACCAGTATTGTTACACGTAAAATAAATCTAATTTTTTTTATCAAAAGTATGATCCTTTTTTATTGAATGATTGGAAAATTATGCAAACCAAGGATAACATAAACATTAGCTATTTTATCAACGTAATTAACGATATATTATATTCCGAAACTGTTTTTTTTTTGATAAATAAATTGATACGATTCAAAACTATGTTAATTATAAATCTGACCAAAATTATTGAATATAAATATTTGAATTTTGCTTTGACAAACGAATTTTATTTATTTTATTTCATGGAAGCGCAGTCTTTCATTTTGCATAATTATACAGTCAAAATATATCCTATAATAATCGCATATGTATTATTGCAGGGAAAATTGAAATTTTTAAATAATATGCATAATTTGTATATACGTAATATGTGGGGTACAAAAGCAAAGGCAGCAATGGTGACCGGTGTCGGAGTCCTTAACATAAAATATGATCAAATTTATCGACATATCCACATATATGTAAAAAAAAACATGTTTTTTCCAAACAATTATTTTTGGTCTTTTTTTAAATTTTGGTAAAATAACTAATGCAGTATTGATCCTTATTGTTTTATCTTTCAAATGAGACCATTTTGATATTTGTAGAACCTCTACATGGGTAGATATTAGTAAATTGACAAACCATTTCCATTTCGTTGCTGGAGAAAAATGACGTTAAAAATGGGTGTTGTCGATGAAATTGATCATATTTTACGCTATTACGGTTTATAAGTAGTTTTAAATTATTTTTTAAAATACAGTGATTTTATATAACGGAGCTAGTCCATAATGTTTGTTAATTTTATTTGAATTGTATTGAAATAGATGAATTTTTATGTGCGATATAAGTTAATGTGATTGGTCCAACATTTTACAAAAATAAGTCAGGAAATTAGAAAAAAAAGCAAATTTGATGCCGCATTTCTTCATAAATATTGATATTAGTTCATGGTTTCTTGAACATTTTTGACTCATAATTAAGTCAGGAATCTACCTGTAAAGTATTGTGAACTAGCTCTGTTACACCCTGGCTTTATATAAAATAAATTTATTACTATTTTTATGACAATTATTTTATTTTATTTTATTTTTTAAGAACAGACTGTCAACACCTCATTTTCGACCCTAACAGATGGTCCTATAGTGACATTAGAGTACAAAGTAAGAAAATTTTGTGAAAGTTTTGAAAATAACATAATTATAATGAACATTCTGAACATGACACAATTACACGATACACTTTTACGATAAATTGATAGTAAGTAATGAATAAATAATATATAATAAATAAGTTTTTATACAATACGTAATACTGTCCTTAGGTTTTCGTGGCTGTTCAGAATCTTCTGTGTATAGTTTTCTGGGATATTCTACCGTATATACAAAAGTGTATGTGGGCACGCACGATTTCAAAGAGGGTTGATGAGCATAAAAGAGCATGCAAACTCGGTCACCCGGAAAAATCGGCATTGGCTGAGCACTTTCTAGATACGGGCCACCATTTTTCATTTGAGCCGAAAATCCTAGGAAAGCCCAAAAGTCACCACACGCGCCTGGTCAAAGAAGCAATTGAAATATACAAGCACCCGGTAAACATTAATAGGGATGACGGTCTTAAGTTAAAAACCTCGTGGTATCCAGAACTGCAGGAGAAATCAAATCGACGATCCGCGCAGTCCGACATCCATTAGTAGATACACAACACACTACATCAAGACACACACACCCTGCATTCGACACGGTACTGCAATTCAGTACTTAACATAATACAAACTTGGAGACACCCTGACTTCGGTTCGGTATTACAAAGCAATACTTAACCTGCACTTCAACATACACTCATCACATCAGCCCTGATGATGGACCCTGCAATGGGATCCGAAACGTTGGCCAGAGAGGCCACATATACACGGCAGAATATCCCAGAAAACTATACACAGAAAAATACGTTATAATCTTTTTATGATAAATTAAATAAATTACTGTTGAAGTCCCTATTATCAACAATATAGTGAAAATAATCTTTTGTCGGTAATGAATCCTTTCACGATTTAATTTTCCTGTAAATATATGTAGAATGATAAAAGTTGCGTGATCCATCATTTCGATAAATAATTAGAATTACAGAGCGCACTCCTAGTGTGACGTTTTGCGTGTTAACTTAACTGGACATATTTGTCGGATTATATGCTGAGCAGACAACTTCCGGCCTGCGGTAGACGGTCCTATTTATAAGCAATATTGGATGTAGAGAATGTGTGTTTAGCTGTCTTACAATAATTAACAAAATGGGTAATTTATATATATGAGATGATTGACAGAACTGCAAACGTACATTTATAATTAGAGCATTTTAGTCATAGATTTACAACATCGGTGCTGTCAGATAAGATAAAACATCGATAGGGATGTCTTTTAATGTAAAAAAAAGTAACCCATGAAAACGAAGATTTTACAATACTCCCCATTCTCATTTTCAGGTTTCTTGTCTACCTTATGCGTCGGAATCTCCATAAAACTTGTAAGAAAAACCATTAAAAATTTAAAAGATCCAAAATTATGCTACAATTATTATTATTTTTTAACGAAAATTCGATAGATCTTCTTGATCGTCGCCACGAGTCTGCTTGCAAAGTTTCAGCTCGATTGGATCACGGGAAAAGGGTTAAAAATCGATCTCAAGTTTTTTCGTCAAGCAAACAGACGCCACGAGTTAAAAGAAAGGAAGTAAAAAATGTGTGACTTCTAATGAATACTAAAGTGGTAGTTGTGTTGATATGTAAAAAATATAATCTGTGCTATTCTGAAAATAGCAATATTGGGAGGTCACATCTTTATCCCAATACTTGATAGACGAAAATAAAAATAATAAAAATAAACGAGACATACGTATACGTCGGTGGTGTGGTCAGAGGGAGAAATAAGTACGGATAAGTAAGAAAGGTATCCGTCAAATGTCATATATAAATAGAGTCCCAAAATATTTCTCTTTTCTATGATACGACGTGACAATGACAATTTTGCATAATTTTACATCAGCCGTGGGAGAAGAAAAAAGGGAGAAAAAAGGAAAAAAATAAAGAAAAAGAAAAAAAGAAAATTAATAAGTGCATACGAAATAAATTTTTTATATAAGCTTTAAATACAAAATTAGTACTTGTTTCGTGTAATTTTAGTCGAAACATGAGAATTGTGAGGTTAAGTTCGCGGCGAAGGGCAGCTGTCAGACCAGACCGGAGAAAGATACGTGAAAATATACAAATCTTCTTATTTAAGTACGACGAACACCGAATATCGATGTATTTTTAAACATTTATTTTTTATTTTAATAAGTGTTGGGATAAAGATCTGACATTCCAATATTGATATTTTCAGAATAGTACAAAATATACGTATTCATGCACACAAATTGCATGTGAAGTTTGCAAGATTTAAAAAAAAAATGAGAAAAACAAGATTTTCTGTTATTCAATCAATAGAAAATCTAAATTTTATATAAAACATCAAAGAGAAATAATACCAAATATAATTTTTAGTTTTTAAGTTAATTCGTGTTGAAATTCCAATTGAATGATTAAATTAAAAGAATTTTCGACTTTTATGATGATTCATTGAGGTTTCACCACTACATAAAGATCTTATAGACTCACTGTTAGATAATACCCTTGTATACTAAAATTATATAAAGGCCCAGCTTAAGCGAATAATAATAGTCTGAATATGGCTTTGATAGGCCTTGAAACCGGTAAGTCAAAAAACAATGAATAGTTTAATAAAAAAAATCTAAAAATTATTTTAATTTAATCAATATCAATTATGTTATTATGCATCGTGAAGCGTAGAGTGTAAACAAGAAGGAAAATAAATACATATGAATAAAGAATTTATGAAAAAAGTTTTTCTTATTTAAGTAACTTAAAAATTATATAAATGATTTTTAATAAAAAACTTTACCTCTTATTTTTAACAATTATTATATTTATATACTTATATTTCTAACAATTTGTGTTGTATGTAATGAGATTTTTCTTATTTGAATAATATCTGTATAAAGAGTCGATATGTATTGACTAATAAAAATTCATCACAAAAATAAGTAATTAGAGATTATTATAATAATAGGGTATAATTTTTCTATATATTAGTTGTCTTCTTAGAAATCTTCTCAACCAATGAAAAGTGATTTTCAATATTTTGTCTTACCCATCATATTCTCATTGTCTTACAATCTAGTTTGATTACACCTCCCTTCCATCCCCCGCGAGCGGCGATACAAAGTGGTAATCAGGTTAATGTTTACGCCCTCTGAGAGGCTCCGGCGCTACAGACGCCCTCCGCTGGGAATTAGGGGCGTCGCGACGGTGGCGACGCTTTTCTATTAAGGCCCCCTGGTCACTTTAGCTCTTCCGTGATGTAAATAGAACGAACTGCAAGGGTTGGCGGTGATAAAAGGGTTTATTTATAGGTGATACAATTAATTTATAAGATGTTATTAATAGGTATGATTCGGTCGAAAAGGGCGATGATAATAAGGGAAATATTGCCATTTTAGTATTATTTTGAGTTGTTTATATAAACTTAATTATAGTTTATATATTTATCAATATTAATTTTATTAACTTCTAAGTAGATATTATAAACTAGTGCCATAGCTTTTTTAAACGTTCTTGTCATTTTCAGAACGCAATTTTTGTTATGAAATTTAGCTGATTAATTTATTTTCTTTTTTTCGGTGTTTACTTGTCAATTACACCCAACATAGCCACGCCCCCGTTCAAAAATTTATTTCTTTATGTTAATTATTAATAAGTTATGGATAGTTAATACGTATCTGTCCTGACGAAGATACAGTGGTATCGAAACCGTTAGAAGTAAAGTTACTCCAAGCACTTAAAATTAATTAAAATTATTGATTCAGTCATTATCTTCTCAATGTTGGCAACATGTCGACCTTTCATGTTTTTTACCTTCATGAATAGAAATAACAGGAATATAATAGGAATAGAAATAACAGTGTTGTTTGCCCTGCAATAATGGCTAGAAAGTTGATTTTTTTTTCAATTTTACCATAAGCAAGAAATCGCAGATAATCCCAAAACACATGGCAACAATGAAGTAAACATCAATTATGATAATTAATGTTTGGATTTATGCAAGCTGCTAAATTAAAAAATATCATATTTTTTGATCACATCTTGTATTTAATCGATTTTGGTTTAGTTTCGTAAATTATTAATGAAAATCGTAATAATATTTCACCTACTGCAAAATGTATCACAAAATTGATTGTATTTAAAAAAAATATTTTTCCTGGCGGGCAAATTTGATTGTGCCCCTTCAAAACTAAAATGTAGAAAAATAGTTTGAAGACAAAGTTAGATATTTCGTTGACACTGTTTCTCTAACATGTACGAGTTACATGACTTGATTCTTAAAATACTTGTAACTAAGTGCCACAGGTAGATAAATAATGTGATCTCTGTGACCAGTGACATATTTTGGGTGTGATTAAATCGTTTCATATAACTTAGGTACCTTACTGCACTATTAAAATGATTATATTAACTGAATGTAAGTAGAATTAGGGTTGTGCTAAATTTTGAAGAGTTCTTCTTTATAAATTATGAGATAGATGTAAGAAAATAAAATATGACTCCCGATCTCTTAGGTACTTAATTCCTTGAGTAGATGATAAATAGGCATGATGACAGATTTTGAAATGACCTTCTATAATGTAGTCTACTATCACCGATAATAACATTATTCCACTAATAAACTAAGTTTTTCGCAAATAATTACATTTTCATCTACCATTTTTTTATTTCGTGCGAAAACGCCCGTGGGTGTCGTGGCGTCTACGTAACAGTTCAAGAGACGCGGTGATGGTTACTTAGCCATGACGTCATTCGCTCTGATCGGTGTTTCAATTTAAATGGCCGATCGCAGAATTTTATAGTTTTATTTTATTGAAATCTTATTAGTCTCAATATATTAAAACTAGATCATTTTTTAAAATCCTTTCAAAATATATTCTTCTCTAAAATCACTTATTCTTTGATTCTTTAATACTGTCATCATGCCTATTATAAATCTCACATCATATAATATTGGCCGCTGCTTCTACTGCTTTTCTTTACAATTTTAATCGCCCAGCATTATTTTATACAAAGTAATTGGTCGCATTAGGTGTCGCTAGACGTGCTTTTTTTCCTTAACAAGTTGAAACATTCTCAATATATTACTTTACTTTCACTATTGATTTTGTATTATACAATATATACTGTTCATTATCCACATTTTATATTTATATACTCATTTAATTAATCTTATAGTTATATTGTATTTTGTTGTATATCTTTATTATTTTTTGTTCTCACTATATTGTTCAGCTGCTCATCTTGGCACAGGTTCTTCCTAGTGAGATGAGCGGCTCCATCTCTTATGTCATGTAACAAGATGAAGATAAATAAAAAAAAATGAAAAAAAATATAAGCAGCGATATCTTTATATCTTGTACCGTATTGAAACTCTAGTTAATTTAATGTTTATATAAATATAGATGGTCTAAAATAAGTGATTATTGTAAATGAAACGATTATAAATTAAATTACGAAAAAGAAAACGCTGTGTAAAAAACAATTATTTATTGAAATATCTATAATAATTTATCTTTTAAATTTATTTTCACTTTAGTTCACTTAGTTTTGAATTATTTATTTAACTCCCAAATTATATTTATTTTTGTTAATGTCTTTACTTCGAATTTTATTTTTTTGTATACATTTTATCCCGATGAAGGGAGTTTTGATCCCGAAACATTTTGAATATTCTGTAAATTTGGTTTTGTACAATGTGTTTTCTTTTTATTAATATAAATATAAAAAGTTATTTTGCTGTTATTGAAGACAATAATGAATTGTATTTGATAGTGTACTTGTTTTATGTAAGTACAAAAATTCACAGTTCACTTAATAGGCATTAAAAAAAAATCATACATTTTAATTGTAATGGATACTTAAAATGGATTATAAAAATATTCAAGAAACAGTAAGATCACAATAACTACATTAGAGATAGTGAAACTAATTCCGATTCACTTCTTTTTACATTTTTTCCTACCTGTACTGTAAGTTGAACACAGGTGCATCCTTTACTAAAACATGCACCGCCACAGTACACAAATGACACGAGCAAAGCGTTCCTTTGATCTGCTCAGCGTCGCCGTCGCGACGCTCGGCTAACCGACACTGCCCGTCCATTAATTACAACTCCGAGCCTATTCCTTCCAACACACCTTGGCTCTGTACCGCCGCGTTAATTGCATCTGCAAGCAGGACTATAAATTCATCAGATACGAAGGTGTGAATCGTGTTTATATCGCGGATCCAAAAAGAGGATGAATGATGTACGATCCCAACAGCATCCATTTTAGATGGACATTAGTACGACGCCATTTTAATTACGGGGAAATCTAAACAGGTGCGCACAAATAATGGCTCGAGAGTATTAAGAGGTGCACACACGTAGTGACATGAGAATATTAAGATTTCACGTGTGAAGTGTAGCGCAGCACGTGTGGTTTGAAGCGACAATGTTAGCACTTACACTTGCGGGTTGGTACCTACCGCTACAAGAATAGCTCAATTCAGGTCACTTCGGCAAGGGTACAACATTGTAAGAGCGGCTTGCATGCAAATTGTCTGGTTTTATGTCTTCATTTAAAGCTATTTACCGAGGACGTCGGTGTAATGGCTATTTATTTCAAGACACTTCACAAGAAGTGATTTTAATGTAATGCTATTTTTACTATCATCAATAAATAGTTTATGTTACTATTTATTTATATAACACGCTAGAGAAACTAAAAATATTTTTATTTATGTAAAAAAGTGTAGAGAGAGTCAAAGGTATCAGGTCAATAATATTTAATTGTTTAAACCATCATTTAAATGCTACATCAACATGTTTTGGGGCCAAATGCTCCTTCATCAGAAAATAATGCATACTAAAAATTTAATTTGAACGGATAGATACAAAAAACACAGAAAATAAATGTAAGGAGGTTGAATAACTAATTAGGAACCAATGTGAAAACAAATTTAAAAGATGACTATTTGCAAAGCGGATTTGGTTAATAAACTTTTCTTTTGATTTTTTAAATAATTTTAATTATTTTATATTCATTCTATTTTTTAGATTATATAAGTGTAACAGGCGTGAATGCAAATTATGAATAGTTAAGCGTGAGATAACGTATATCTGAAACATGGTGAATACTATGTTCATAAAGGTAAAAACTTCGAATTAATTGAATGAAACATATTTCACTTTTAACCTACAACACTTATTTTTTACTTCACCTGAAAATAAATAAATACATTTTTTTCTGTTTAAAAAACCCATCATTTTATTGATTTTCAATTAGTTTTAATACATCTCTATGAAAATGGTAAAATCCTCTCACCACGAGAATGATTATTATTGTGAATTTATTGTACTTAGAATAATATTATTTTTTGCAGTTCTCGTTTCAGATTGGGGAAATATGCAAAAATAATGATTTATATATATGACTAGTTAACGTTCTTATGTACCATTAAGAATTTTCGAAATAAGTTTGTTAACATTTTAAATATCAGTGGTGTGCAGCGTATACAAGCAAAAAAGCTGCGCATTAGTAAAGATTCTGGTTTATTAATTATATAAATTATTAATTAAATAATCCTTATCTTAAGAAAAAGTTGATTTGAAATTCTAGTCGTAACTCGTCCTACGGCTAGAAGTTTTATATCTGACATTTCTGTTTAACGTGACATGTCTGTTTTTTTCTGATTTAAAATTCTAGCAGTAATTCGTCCTACGGCTATAAGTTTTATTTCCGACATTTCTGTACCTAACTTCATGTCAATTCTTCATCTATCTCACTTGTTTGCGCCCAACGAATTTGTTCCATAAATCTAGTCAAGTAGAGAAAAAACTCGTCCCGAACCGTGTATTTTTACTAAGTTCGATGTCTGCGAGTTTTGTGTAATAGACAAGTAAATTTTTCATAGAATAGCGTGTTTCTTCGAAAGGTCCTATGCCAGGTGAGAACTACGTGCACGTTATTGCAGAAATGATTTTTTTACAAATTCCACCCAGAACTTTTTTTAAAATTCTAGTTGTCATTTCTATGGTGAATATAAATACTAAATACCATCTCTCATATCCAATGGACATAGTTACCATAATGATTATTTACGACGACATTGCCATCGATGCTATCATTAAATGTTTGATTTATTTTTGTGAAAAGAAACGTTTATCTGAAATTAGTATTATCTCCGATTTAATTATATCTAAACCGCCTTCGAAATATATTGAAAATTTTTGCCGTATTTCCTAAAGGTATATAAAATATTTATTTTCTTGGAAAATCTTTTTTACAATACTTATTCATAGTGCAACTGATTTTTGTGGAGAAGCATAAACTTCACTGTATATATTTAAATGTCGTATTTTTTCAAAACATTATTTACATATTTATTGCATTTTAAGATGATCATCTTGAATATGCCGTGATATTTCCGTTATACACGTACTGAAGCTTGTTTTTCTTTGTATCTAAAAATAAATATATTGTGCATCTAAAAAAATACACGACTTATCCCCCCTATTCTCAGGATAACAAGATCGTTTATATATATGCATGCACGAGCATATGTGTGAGGGAAAGTGTGTCACCTCAAAAGTTCATCCCAAACACAGTAAGTAAACTGCTTAAACCTTAACAAAAGATATCGAAATCTGCAAAAACCGTGTTGTCTATATTAATTATAAAGTTATAGCCGTAGTTTGTTGTCCAATGATCTAAGTGGAAGAGGTGTGGTGATCTTGGTCGTTTAATCCCAGAAGTTACCCTCCTCTCGATACATTACACGTATTCAGATTAAAGATTAATGTAATTTAGGTACAAATTGGGTGAATTTTTACCTGGAGGGGGTGAATTATTTTTATTTTTTTTATTTGCACTTATTAAGGTACACATTAAACTGGTATTTTATTAAAAAAATTATAGAAAAAAATAAAATGGCCGCGTCATGTCTATTCACATAGAGCTCTTCCTTTTTTTAAATTGACTATTTGCTTAAATCTATGTCAAGACCGTGTAATTTCTCACTTTGCGTGTTGCTCGAGCCGCGCGCTGATTGCGTGTGACACTCTAATTATCTAAAGTTTTAATTCCAGCGTGTTTTACGGAAGTTTTACAGACAACGAAAATATTATATTTAGATTACATGAAATATTTCTACGTAAATTTCCTCTCAACGTGATGTAACCTCTTAAATAAATTAAAAATATCTTCAAGAATAGAGTTCATTCTTAGCCAGAACACTTCTTTAAGAATTCTCTTCGACTTGAGCATTTCCGGCATCTATCGTATTGTCAACAATGTAGAGTCATAGATGTTGCCTTAAACGATTTATCCGAGTATGGAGCGGTCGATATATTAGACACACGAGGCAGCAACCACCCGTCCCGTACTCGATCACGTCTGTTCTCGACCGTACGGGAAACTAATTTTCCGAAGCATTGACGTCGAAATTGGGGGGAAGTCTACCTAGGCTTCGGGGTAGGAGGGAAATAAGAAAAACACGAGGGGAGGGGGCGGAGAGAGGTAACCGAAAGCGATCCATCAAAGTCACAATAAATCAATCAATCGCATACATCATATTCTTCCGTGTTCCACCCAGCTTGCATTTTGGATTTGCGTTGTGAGTAACGTGTTTACCTACGTTTTATTTTGGATTTTAAGCTAACAATGAAACAAGTTGAGTTTTGTGTTGTATAATTTCTGGATCATTTCTTATGTATGGGTACACATATTGAAAGAAATTATTATTGGATAATAATTATAATAGATTTTCATAAAGGAGGCTTTTTAGTTGAATCTTATTTGCAAAACGGAAAGTGACTTTTAGCATCAGTGTAATAATTAGTTGAATAATAGGATTAGAGAACTAAAATGCGCAACGAAAACCATACATATTATTCTATACGACTTCGAGAAAGGGTGAAATTCTTCCGTGTCATTTCGGCGAACGATCGATTAGCGAAAGGGAATGCTTAGAGTAGTTTGTTCTTTTTAATACCATACTAATGATACAAGCTTAGATAAGAAATTAGGAAAGGGTCGATCTTTGGATTTTGATGACCAGGCCCTTCTGGCGGTAGTGAAAGAGGACAAAAGTTGCTCTGCTAGGACAGTGGACATTGGACATTCTTTGTCCGTAGAATCGACCGTGTTGCAAGCAAATGGGAAGTAGAATCGACCGTGTTGCAAGCAAATGGGAAGCAGAATCAACCATGTTGCAAGCAAATGGCAAACAGAATCGACCGTGTCGCAAACAAATGGGAAGCAGAATCGACCGTGTTGCCAGCAAATGGGAAGCAAAATCGACCGTGTTGCAAGCAAATGGGAAGCAGAATCGACCGTGTTGCAAGCAAATGAGAAGCAGTAAATGACTTTGTTGGTAACTACGCTCCTGAATGATTATTGTATATATGTTATATGTACAATACAATATGTTTTAATGTTACAATATAATTAAGAAAACGGCGGATGCATCAACGTAATATAATATTTAAACATAGTCTATTCATTTTATGTGGATTGATAGAAAGATCAAATCAATTGATATGGATTAACCTTTACCTTGACACGTTTCAAAGACCCATGCGTGCACCTCAAGAAAATGGAAAATGATAGAGTGGGAAAACTTATAAGTTATTGAGACGTTATCGATACATTTTAGCCTGTAAATATTCTTTCTGACTTGAAAACTACATTAATCCCTTGTGCTATAAAAATAGAATAGTGGTCTTCTGGTGCGAGAACTGAACTCATGCAGTTTAATATGAATATATTATTAATTCTTATATTTACTTTGTTATATATATATTTTTTCCATATTGCGTCGACTGTTCCATTACATTTCCAAATGCAGTATATAATCACTAACATTACTGTTAATAAATATATTTATATATTTTATTATTATCTGTATTTGTTATATGTATTTACATTCAAAAAATATTTTGTGTTCGTACGAGGAATAATAAAATTAATAATGCATTTCATTTCAGTTGACGCATAGCATCAGTTATGTAATAATAATCCATATAATAATTAATCATTAAATCTCGTCAACTCTTTTATGGAGAGTAATACGATCCTATTGTATGAATGATCATTGTATTCGTGAAATTTTGTACCATGATATGTATTTATAATAAAAAAATAATAATAAAAAAATAAATAAAACAGATTTGTCAGAGGCCGACTGTATAGTGCAATCAGTAAAAAATCCATGTGACATATCCGATATATTTCAGTAAGCGCATTTGTTTTGTTGAAAATAGATATTCCTCAAAATTTATTTCTTGTAAAATGGAATTATTTGTTATGTGAGCTGTTTACAGAAATCGCAGCCTACGCCGCCAGTTCCACATGTCTAATGCATCTATATTTTGTTGTTTTAGTATGCAGTTTTTGTCTTGCCAAATTTTCTTCAGTTTGTCCACTGCTGATCAGGTCGAGGAGATAGTGTATTATTTGTATTAACATTAAGCCAATTGCCAATTCTATTTTTATTTCATTTTCTCTACATAACATATCTGATATTGATTATACGCTAACAATTCATAATTCGTATTTATATTTAAATAAAAACAATTTTCGTATAGCGGAAAATTATTCAGCGCAAAGAATTGAATGATTTACTTCGATTTCCGTTCCGTTCCAAACGCACGTAAATTATTTTAAATTCTCCGAACAATGAAAACGAATTTTAAAAATTAGAACACGCCGGTGAACTTGTAGCAGAACAATGATACATTGATACATGTGTTTGAGAAATGGTTGGTTAAAAAAATACCTGTTTTCTTATGAATTACGATTCTTCTAAGTCAACTCGCGTCTGCCATAATTCACAATCAAAATATGAAAAACAAATATATTTCCGGAGCGTTTTTCGCGAAAAACATGTGAAAACAACAATAAATAATTCTCACGAAGTGAAAAGAAGTCGGTGTTTTCAAATAAAATAATATCCCTTTGTTAAAAAAATTCTCCGTGAAGCAAAGTGGGAGTCCCGGGGTATTAATCAAGAGAGCTGTCTTCTACTTTCTAAGGAGCGAAATAGTGCAGCACAAGATATATGATAATAGGCTGGTAAAAACACAATATCTTAATTCTAACTCGCTTTTTATATGGGGTTCACCTATCTGGGGGCCTTTGTCGCAGGCGGTCAGGTATTCTTGTGGGAGATATTTATGGTATTTACGACTGAATGGAGCGAAAAGAGGAAAAGTGGAACTGCTTGAACGGTGCGGAAAACGCATTTAAAAATTGTACTCTCCTACTTTTATAATATTAAACAAGTAATACACCAAAAAAAATTAAAAACATGCTTTTATACGATTTCTTTGCATACATACGTAATCGATTTTTTAACATCACCAATGCAGTATTAAAATATTAAACACGTTGTTTTAAATTGTGTTCTTCAGCTGTTTCTGCAGCCCTTGGTTGCCAGTGACGTAATTATTAATTTAATTTGAGTGACGTGATTATTAATTTTAATCGAAATAATGACAACCATGTCAAAATTTAATATTTCATAATGTATATAGTCATCCATTTTATCTAAATTTTGAAAGTTTCAGAGCTCTAGCTGGTCGGGAAAAACAAATAACAAGATTCCACCACGACAAACATCAAACAAAAAGACAAAGAGAGTTAAATAAAAGCATATAAGAATATGTTGACGTTATATGTCATATATGGGGATCGAGTAACTTAGGTAAATGACTTTATTAGGAAATAGTAAACAACAACTATATATCAGAATAATGACCACTAGAATGTTCGCGCTCGAGAAATTTCGTTTTGTATTATGTCCCTCGATAAATGCTGTTTTACACTTAAAATGCATAGAAAATAAAATACTCATAATATTTTGGGTAAATTTTCAGCAGTTAGGGAAACAAGCGACGTCAAAATGTTATTTTTTTTTTACTGGGACGTAAGAAGGTACACAATAAACTATTATTTTATTATAAAAGTTTTGAAAAAAAATTGCTGCGTTATGTCTATTTCGGTGGAGCTCATCTTCTATGGTAGACATGCAACTGTTCCTGGTGCTTTTTTAGGTTTTTTTCGAATGGCATCTAATTTTAAGGAAAATGTTTTTTTACAAATTAGGTATGTTACTTATAGATGTTTCATTTCTTAATAAGTACAGAATCTTCTTTTCTGTCTCGAATTAGTGTGCACCAGGGAAAGTTAACGTCAGTCACGGAGGACGAGCTCCACGGACATGACGCGGCCGTTTTGTTTTATTTTCAAAATTTTTACATTAAAATAATTGTTTAATATGTTGGTACCTTAATAAGTGCCAATAAAAAAACGGACGCATACTAATTAAATAAGTATGCTTACATCCTGACGAAGATGTAGTGGCATCGAAACCGGTAGATTTAAATTACCGTGTGATTTATACAAAGTTTTTAGATAATAAAAAAATTAATATCCAACCACAAAGTAATCGCTAGAAACATCAAAAATAATAAGACCGTGCCTTAATTTTGAGGCATTGTCTTTTAAAATTGCAGCTTATTTTTTAAAAAGTGGTTTTCAGTTGATCATTCAAAATATTGTCCATCGCTAGCCACTACTTTTTCCCATCTTTCTGTCAGCAAACGGATACCATGTCGGAAAAATGACTCGTTCTTTAAGGCTATCTACAAATCGACCCATTTTTTGCCGTTAGAGTAGCTGAAAAATTGCCTTTCACATCTCATGGCTTAAGTTCGTACGATACCCATTTCTCTTGCTTTTGAATCATTCTCAGTGCAAAGCGTCTAGAAATGGTTAAACAATCAACTCCCAATGCAAGTTTATCTTCCATATAACGCGGGCCTTCATCAAGTGTCTAACGCAACTCAATGTAAAACTCCCTGCTAATGCTGTTTTGTCGGTATGTAATTCGACATATTTAATGCCAAAAAAAAGTTGTTTACGTTTCGAAAAAATTACACATAGTGAAAACCATAGCAACATGACAGTGCTTTGATATTAATATAGTAATGAAATGACCCGATATCATATAGTACAAGTTACGCCTTTTCTTAAGAATCCCTCAAAATTAATTCACGGTCCTAATATATAAAAATAGTTATTCATCTCTTTGTAAAAAATTACCCAATTTCTACCTGAGTTTTATTCTCCTAGGGTGGTGTAACTCCTTAAGAAAGAATTAAAAAAAATACAGGTCGATGTGTTTTTCTTTGCATGCGACTGTAGAATCGGCTTCGTCGGGAACGCCTTTATGTAAGCGAGGAATAAAGGGGTCTCTGCCAAGGTGGACGGCGACTTCCTCGAGAAAACACACACAAGCGGGAAGAGTACACAGTAAAAATAAATACAGACACATCCGCGCGCGGAGAGAGAAGAAAAGGCGGGATTTGATCCGGAGAAAGGTCTAGAAGTCGCCGTGCAGGGAAATAATCACACCGTGATTTATTTTGTTTTCATTTGCCGCCCCGCCGACTTGGCGCTGCCTGTATTACCGACGCGGACGGCCCTCCGACCCACGTAGGCGCTTTTCCTTTTGTCAGGTGAATTAGCCGTCGCGCTGTTTATCGGAAACTTTGCCAAATAATAAATAGGCTGTAATGTGATGATTTTTTTTAATGCTCTATATATATTAATAGGGTGTAATAGAGATAGTCCACAAAAAGTTACAGGTATGAGTCGTAATCCTGCCTTAAGTATGGGTCGAAAATATTTTAACTTTAATATCATAATAGCAAAGACAGAAAAATGCGACATTCTGTCCTCTATGACTACCTATGCGGGAATACGGCGATTATTAGCTACGGGATTATTTAGCTAGTTTTTTGGACTATTTTTAAAGTAACTTACATCAAATATTAAAAATTAATTCGCTTTAATACAAGTCAAATGAAATAATTAAAACAAGAAATTAGATCAATTTTTTCTTTCGGAAACGAGACGTTCAGTTCCTTTTAAACAAATTGCAAGTAAACAAAAATAAAAAATAGAGAAATAGAAAAAAAGAAAATTTCATAACAGTTTTAAATACTTTCGTATCTAGGTACTAATATTTTATTACCATTCATTAAAAATACTGACCCAATAAAATAATTAAAATAAAAAGGCTTATATATCCTATAATTAAAATAAAAAGGCTTTCACCAAAGGTTGCGTGTGACATGGTAACCAAAGCAAATGCAAACGTGTGATTCAAATTTGTTTTGGGAATATGGGACCTGAACCATGTTTTGTGGCCAGGAGTGTTTTGGAGGCAAATAAGATTTATCTTCTGTACCCACGTGGAATTGGGAGTGACTGACTATTCATGAGGGTTCACGTAAAGGGACAATTTAATTTTTGATTAAAAATTTCTGAAGTTAATTAAAATGTTACATAAAATATTATAGAAATTGGTATTGATGATGTTTTTAGCTAAGTAATTACGTACTTACGTAATTTTTGTATATTATATTTTTTCATAATTTTAATGTTGTATTAATAATAATACAATTCATTTATTTTTTACATCCTAAATAGATTTATCACCCAATTTTTCATAAATGTTTTCCGAAAAAATATCTTCTTTTAAAACATCGCTAATTATATTTCAAATTGAATAACTTCTTTATTAACTTATTATTTAATTTTAATGAAATAAGGCTTTCTCTTAAAAGTTAGTAAATTGTAAGACCTTATATCCACGTGTTTATCACGTTAATGTAAGGTTTATTCTCATTATTATTAAATCTAGTGTGGGCAGTTTTCGAGTTATTGTAATAATTGCTTGAATGTTCTGAAAAATTATAGCTCATTTCGTTTTCGTTGCAAAAATAAAATAGCAAGCATTTTTTATTATGTTTTAAATATAAAAAAATTCAATAATATTTACATACGCTTGTGTATAGAAATAATACTTTTAAAATATGAAGTGTTTGTGATTTGTAATTAGTTATAATATAAAAATGTGTATGTTCTTTCTTATACCAATGTCTTGGATATATCAGCCTTGATAATGAAGGAAGAAGTGAAAACAAAGGTCTTATATAAATTTCAGAGTACTCCAGAAAAATCTAACCAGGGGTTAATACTGCGTACTAATAATATACTGCGTACCATATGTTTTTAAGATAAATTACTAGATATTTGAGATTGAAACTTTTTCAGTTGATGCGTAAAGCAGCTATATTAAATGAAAATACATTAAAAGTGATATTGTTTATTGTTCAAAATAATAATATATTTTTGTATATATTTATATAACTGTCGTATTTTTTCAACAAAAACGTTACATGTCGCGAATAAGCAGCAACAAAATGTGTCCACATTCAATAAACCCGCACAAAAAGAGAAAGGGAAATGTGAAAAATGTCCGTTAACCTCTATTGAGGGGTGGTTTCCGCCCTTACGGTCACGGGTACACCTGGTCACATGGGAAGTGCAGGGTGGTAGGAAAATAATGTACAATAATAAAAATCACGCGGTTGGAAGAGCTCCTGCATTATTCATTGCGAAGAAGTTGGTAAACGACACAATATTTATTGCTCACTTCCGTGTGTATACAAATGACCTGAATATATATTTAATAAACAAGAGAGTTCTTTACATGAGTTTTCACTTACTTCCTAACGATTCTTAAAGGGTATGTACAGATAATATAATACTAAATTCATCTGTCCTGACTAAATTGACAGAGCCTTCTGGAAAGAAAAACATTGATAACTTATGTCTTCTGCACTATATCACATTATTTCAGCTTTGCAAAACTCTTATATTATCGATGTATTTATTAATTATACATATTTTGTCGCAGGTATTTTATTTAAACAGAAAATGTCATTAGCGAAGTTTCGAGCATGATCGACTGTCCCATTTCCATATTTCTTGTGATTTATAATTTACTGTAAAAGTAGGTATGGAAGTCTTTGGGTGTTCATAGAACTTACGACCTATCGTACGGCTGGCTCAAGTAATCACTTTACACAATGTAACGTTCACATTTCCACCCATGATAGAATACAATCTATATTAAATTTTTGGAAGTTGTATATATTTAAATTATATAACATGTTTCGTATATGTGTTGCAACAATCCTTAGCGCAACCGGCATCCAAAGCTTTTTCATTCCCCTTAAATGACCATAGATGTCACTAATGAGATATCTATTTTATGATTTTTTTGAGATTTTTAGCAATATCCTTTATATGTGTTATGAGATTCTTCCGAATTATTAGCATTACACAAGAATACGCCAAAAATATCATTTCAAAATTTTCAAACTCCTTTAGACCAGTATTTTTATTTAGAATATTTTGAGTTTGTCCAAATTTTTCAGAATACTACTGGATTTTTGTCACAGGGACATAATAAATCAATCAATATATTATAGATGTCTCACAGAGATGGAATTATATTTACTACCTATATACATTCTCATAAAACTTGCGGTAAAATCTTCGATTACGTGCAATTTCTTCCGCTTTTACAAACTTGTGACAGTATACATGTTTTTTAAAGCGTTTTATTTTATATAAATCCTAAAGTGAAATTGTTATTTTTTTACAAAAATGAAATAAAATTCTGATCCTCCTTGTATGGCGAAATCATCTCGCGCATTACAACACAGGGACCTTTATGGGCTGTTCGCAATTCAGGTTGTAAGCTGACTTCAGGGAGTCGGGGCAGCCAAGGTGCTTTATGGGTCCGGCAACTCGAGGGTGGGGGAATTTTAGCTCTCAATTCACGGGGCGAGGGTAGTTCTACGGGGATGAGCTGCGAACCGAGTGTGAACATTGTAAAACGTTTTACATTACTTTAATGCCCTTAGGGGGTTGGAATTCTGTAAAAAATGTTAATATTTCCGTGAAATGTCCCAACACGCCTGGAAAGTTTTGTAATGTTGGAACGAGCGTTAAGTCTACATTAAGAATGTCTGTCCGCCACATGATTGCCACGCGGACATTTGAAGAATTTTCAGTCACTCTTCTTCAAAAATGTTAAATATTCTTAACTGTTATGAAATAGGTTTATGAAACTTACAAAATATATGTCATCTCATTAACTAACAAAGTATACGCAATTTATAAAATATAAAATAATAAATGTATAAAGTAAATGAAAATAATGCGATAAGTAGTATAAAAATTGATATCGTAAATATTTAACTATTTTTAAAATGGATATTATGGATTACGCATGAGTAGCTTGTTGGTCTTGTGGTTAGAACACTCGCCTCGTAATCCAAAGGTCGCGGGTTCGAACCTGACTCCAGACTAGCAAGTTAGTCCTATTTTCATAGCACAAGCGTTTAGCTTGGTTTGAAAATAGTAAGAATATTGATGTGACACGTATTCCGCGTTTGCATCTCTATTTTAAAAAAAAAAAATTACTTAGTCATTGCAAAGTTATTTATAAAAATACATACCAATATCAATACAAAATAAAGTATTGATTGTTGAATACATGACGCTATTTTCACATTATATATGATTTTAAAAATCGAGTTGTTAAAATATTATAATATATAGTTTTTAAATCTTCATTTTGATAGATACTCTCAATCACCTGAAATTTTTCACCATAAGGTTCTTTTATTTGTAATTGTAATAATGATAGTAAAAGAATAGCCAAAAAAGATCCATGGATGCGAAATTTTAAATTGATCGTCTTAATGTAAGTGATTAAATTAATTTTAAAATATTCAAATGATATTTGTTTATTTATTGTAAAGTTATAATTTTTAACTGATTCTTTAACGATTGATTTTTGCTTCTTATTATTGATTTGTTTGCCCTTTATATACCAATTTTATATTAATTTTTTGATTGCGTACTTATTTTTAACTTCTCATTTAATGTAATGTTATATTATTCATAGATTTGGCGGTAACATTGTAGAGATTATTCATAAAGATAATTAAATTGGGTGAAAAACGTAATCTATGTTACCTATACGTGAGTTTAAGAATAAAACTAAATTAATTAATCAATTAGAAAGAGATCAAATCAAATCCACGAGAAAATATTTGGCTGCTACTGGGATTCGAACCACGGATCTCCTATTTTCTCGTGGATTTGATTTTTCTGTATGTTTTTCTAATTGATTAATTAATTTGGTTTATATTTCACAGAACTTTGTTCTGAAAAAAAATGCAACTTCACAATAAGAATAATTTAAGAATAACACTCTTGAATATAATTCAAGAATAACTTTATATTTTATAACTTCAGTTTCGAGAGTGGCAAAAACTCTTTTTTTTCTACTAAAGTTTCGAGATTCTGTTAGTCTCGAAACTTAAGTAATAGAAAATATATTGTTATTAAGCTCATCTAGATGTAACGTAATTTATGTTTTTTATTTAAATTTAATTTTATTTATACCCTGTATAAAAATACCTATTAAATAACAAGACCTGATACTCTACCTACTCATGGAATAGTAGGTACAAGAAGATGACATCGTAGAGATTATTCATGATGATCATTTAATAAGGTGAAAAGCTTTAACCTTGTTAGTACTACGTGAGTTAAATAATATGAACACTATTTTACTACTCAAGTTTCGAGAGTAACAAAACCTCTCATCGACAGGTGAAACTGTTAAACTGACTGCTTTGAAATGTAGAATTTTTACATTGATTAGGTTTAAATACAATTAATTAATTGATTGAGTATTGACAAAATGAGCTAAAGCTGAGCCGAATTTTATATCGTTTTATTTCAAAGTTATATTTCGATACCGATACATCTTGTACGTATAAATTAACCTTTCAACGAAATAAAATTGGAGGCCATTATAATTTAAATGTGTAAATTGTGACGTGAAATGAACTTCCTCGTACCTTTGGACGTCTATTTGCATACATGAATGATAAAAGCCCCAACCAATCTAGTACCTCTGTCCTTAGAGGGGTCAGGGGTGATCGAAGTAGGTGTCGCACAGTGTCCGTGATGTTAACGCCTCTGGACACTTCGACTAAGGGGTGAGAAATCTGCTTGCACACCGCTCACTCGAGTTAAAACATGGTCAGTAGTAGTTGAACATACGCGTATGTATATATGTGATTTTAGTCAAATTAATAAGTAAGTATGTTTATGTACCCACTTGAGATTATATATTTATCTAACCGGTTTTAATGTTTATCTCTTGTTTTTTAAACTATGATATTAATTTGAAAAAAAAAATAACCACAAGAAATTAAAAAAGACTTATTGTTATATATATATATATATATATTAAAGTCTTTTTAAATTTTAAGAAAATTGTTTTACTATAATCTTCATCTTAATATAACAATTTCGTTGCCTGTCCGTCTGACCGTGCGTCTGTCTGTATGTCCTTGTAACTTTGTACAACTTCGAATTCACGGCTAAAAAAAACAAATTAACACGTGTTGTTACCGCCGAGCCAGCAGGACCGGTCAAAAAAACAGTACAAATAGGACCTAGCAATGTGAGGCCGAAATTAAAAGTCTGTAGGAGGAGTTAAGGTTCTGCATTGTTGATTGAGGATCATCAATTTGGTAGCGAATGGAAAGATTCCTACTCTTCTTAACGAAATTTTCTAGTGTTCGTATGATGCATTGCGTTATGTTTGTAAGTGTCGGGTGATTGAAGAGGGGTACAAGTGTATAAGGAAAATGAATAAAACTCGAAAATTTTTGGAAAAAAAATTTTTTCGATTTTTTTTTAAATATAAAAAAAGGTACGGACATTATACGAAGTTACGGGGACGTATAGACAGGCAGGTGAACGGACAGACGACGAAATTATTGTAATTGGGATAGGCTATGTTTCGTATAAAATTCGAATTCAGTGCATTATAATCTTCGATCACTGCAATAATTTTTTTTTTGGATATTGCTGCCTTTGCTTTTATACCCTACATACAACCGCCTGAGATTAAAAAGGTCAGAAGAAAATAACTGTATTATTTCATTAGATTTCCAACAAATTTTCAGAAAACTCACACCCGCTAGCTAGTTTAAACTTTATTTTGACCACGCAGTGTTCGCACTCTGAAGGAAATGGCGAGGGGCTCGGTGATGAAATACGGAAATGAAAATAAGAGGGAGGGAAGGGAGGAGAGGGGGGCATCCTATCCCACCTGAGTTGCCCGCCGGGAGCGGGAATTGCTCTCTGAGATTAAATTAAACTTTACACCTACATCCGGCCCCCGCCCGCCGGACGGTAAACGACGCCGCTGACCGACGCCGACGCTCGCGGGGCGCCCCGACGCTACTCTCGCCGGCAGAGAGGTTTGAGCGATGCCCGCTGGACGGAAGTAATGTGTGCGAGTTGTGTTTGTATTATCTTAATGGTACGTATGAGTGATTTATAGTTACGAGTATACATATTCAAGTTGCTAATACTGATGTCTATTTATTTAATGACTCATTTGAGAGGTTTAAAAGCAAAGGTAGCAATAACAAAAAATTTTAAAAAATATTTTCAATTCAGTCACCGAAGATAACCAACTTAGAGTTATTTTATAGGTAATATAGCTAGCTCTATACCTTACAAAATCATTATTATTAATCATTATTAATAGCAAAACAGCAATATTCATTCTAAATAATGAACCCTCAAGGACGTGTCATGTGAAAATTGCCGCTTCGTACTAATAATTTTGGACTGAAATATCATAGTAGAGACATCAATATTCCAGTATACAGGGTGTCCCGTATCTCGACGTCAAGCCGAAATAGGGTGATAGGCCAAGTCATAATACTTATCAGATCAATATTAAAAAAAATCTAAGTCATGAGTTTTAAAAATTAAAATCATTTAAAAAAAATCAAAAAAATCTACAACCTGTGACGGTCTTTTCACTCCTGTTGCTACAATCTTTATTTTTCTTCATTTTTTTTATTATTATGTAATCCTGAATAAAGGCTTCTGTAAAATTTTGTCCAAAAATTCAAAGCCAACTGATCCAGCTTGGAAGAAAATGTCACTTTTTGACAAAACCAAGTATTCAAAATCAATACTTTGCCCAGTTTAACTGACTGTTTCTTTTATTTTTTAAAATATTTTTTTGATAACTATT
Organism: Agrypnia vestita; assembly: GCA_016648135.1. NCBI lineage: Eukaryota > Metazoa > Arthropoda > Insecta > Trichoptera > Phryganeidae > Agrypnia > Agrypnia vestita. The sequence goes on along the minus strand of JADDOH010000688.1, from coordinate 56,858 downwards.
ACCACCCGATTTCGGCTTGACGTCGAGATACGGGACAACCTGTATATGTACAATAGCAAAAGCAGCAAATATCCATATATTAAAGTTAAATATTTATTTATACACATATATTAAAGGAAAACTGAGGTGGTTATTGCTTTAAAAAACTTATTTCAGATAACGTGTAAATTTCACACATTTCTGTGAAATTTCCTTCAGTAATGGTAGGTTTTTTGTAATTATTTCAGAAATACCTTAGTGGTTTTTGACGCCTATGCTTTTTTACTCTTCATTTAATATCAATGAAATGTTATTCTTTTCTCCGGCATGTCAAATTGATATTGTCACGACATTCTAAGATCGAAGTCATTTAGTCAAAGATAACTGCAAGGAATTAGGTAAAAGGTGCTTTGAATGAAAAAATTTTGTAAACATTTCAACCGAAGCAAACTAGCGGTAAACAATGTAATTCTGTTATCAATACTGATTTATGGAAGTAAAGCCTGGAGTTGGCAGAAGAGGTACAAAAGTAAACTGAATGCAGTGGTAATGAGATCACTTGATAGAGTGAAGACTTAACAAATTAAGAAAGAATGTAAACTTGATCTAAGTATGCATTAGGAATAGAATACAAAAACGGTTGCTCAAGTAGTTTGTACATATCGAGCAAACGTATGAGGAAAGAATGAGGAAGAATGGTAAAAAAACGAACCCATACAAGCGTCGGGCTAATTACTCATTTATAATGATTCCAATTTGAGAAAACCATTAAAATTTCGAAAAATCCAAAATTATATTATAATTATTATTTTTTTTAACGAAAATTTGTTAAATCATTTTTACCGTCGCCACGATTCTTCATGCAAAGTTTCAGCTCAATTCGATCACGGGAAAAGGGTTAAAAATCGATCTAAAGTTTTTTAGTCAGACAAGCAAGCAAGCAGACGCTACGAGTTAAAAGAAAGGGAGTAAAAAGATAAATGACACAAGTGTTGACGGCGCCAGAAATAAATGGCATGACCAAATTAACCAGATATTGTAAAATTATTCTCTTAGGTGCTTAAAAATTTATTATTAAAAAATTGCGTGTATGCCAATATATATCTCTGAATGTGGATCTAGCAAGAATTGTGTACCAGGATAAAATATCATCATCTCTGACTACCCCCGTGGAGAAATTATGCGTGATTAACATCACTTAAGTGAGTTCTTATGTCGAGAACTGCACACAATCGAACCTTCCCGAACAGTCTGAAATAATCTGGAAGACAGTCGAATACACGAATATACATGAGAAGATTCGAGGGAGAATGTTCCCAATAAAAAAAAGTCTCGCAGAGTTCAGCTTGTATTGACCAGCGATTGAGAACCATAGATCCAGGCGAATAGACAGCGAACTGTGAATACGTGCGATAGACATCGGCAATCAAGCGTTACTAGATACAAGTGGAATATTCCGAGTAAAGCTAAAGCAAGGTCTCCATTTCAGAACTTTGGGAGGCCGTCTTGTAGCATCTTGCCTTGCAACGTGTCCTGCCCATTGCCATTTTAGTTTCGCTGCACGATCAATGATATCCACTACTCTAGTTCTGCGCCTAATTTCGTCATTTCTAATTCTATCGCTTAGGCTTACTCCAAGCATGGATCTCTCCGTGGATCGTTGCGTGCATTTGAGCTTTTCTACATTTTTATTTGTAAGGGCCACAGTCTCCAATCCATACTTTATCACTGGCAGTATGCATGATTCAAAGGCTTTTCTTTTTAGGCTAATTGGGATCTCTTTGTTCTCGAATATATGTTTGAGTTTGCCAAAAGCAGCCCAGCTCATTCCTATTCGTCTTGGCAATTCTGCTGTTTGGTTATCTTTGCTTATTTTTATCTTGTGTCCTAGGTATATATATTCATCTACTATTTCTATATTATTATCATTGAGAGTGATGACTTGTTCTCTGGACTCAATTTTTTTTTCTTTATATTCATCTTAAGACCAACTTTGCTTTTCATCTACATATTTTTAATTTCGCGCAAAAACGCCCACAGCTGTCATTTCGTCTACGTGACGTCAAGCATTAGTAAACATTGCATTGTGTCTATGGCAACGGTTTAAAGACACGGTGATAGGTACTGAGGCATGACGCCATTCGCTCTGACCAGTGTTTCAGTTAAAATGGCAGATTGCACAATTTTATACTTTTATTTTATTAAAAATCTAATTAATCTCAATGTGTAGGTATATTAAAAATGAATCATTTTTTAGAATCCTTTCAAAATATTTTCTTCTCTAAAATCACTTATTCTTTAATACTGTCATCATGCCTATTGCAGTTACCAATTATTGATGATTGTGTCTAATATTAGTTGCTACAATTAGTTAGGAGATAAGAGTAGCAGACGTAATAGTTTGGAAAGATTTGAGATCCTTGGCATGGAGCCCCAACTTCTCAACTTTTATCTACATAAGATATCTGTATAATATCCTCGGCAACTCCAAGGAAAAGTACTAGGCCTGTTATGTGTTTAATTAATTAATGGCTTAATTATGATGGCTTGACTAAATAAAGAAAGCCATGTAAAGATATATTGGGTTTGACAGTAAAGAGAGTGGGAATCAAAGTATATTGGTCGGTTCAATCGTCACTACGAATAAAATGAAAAATATCAAGTTAGAAATATCAAAAACCAATTGAGTTGATTGGAGATATTTTTCGAGATTAATAAATTTCAAAGTGAAGTAAATAAAAAGACACGAAAACATTTCCAGCCGCCGTACACTTTTAATTCAATCAGATTGCTATTACGATAATACTGATACGGATAAAACTCTGCGCCGAGAAAAACTCACCCACATTCCAATTATCGTAGTGATCAATGGCCTGGACCGCCGCAGGAGACGTCCGGAGGCTGCGGGGAGGGGAAGGGGTGGCCTATCAGGGGCGGAAGGCCGTCGGCTCTCCTGCCGATTCGGCAGATAAAAATATCTGTTTTTGTGACTATTTAAAAATAAAATATAAATGAGCAGCATTATTTAGAATTAAGGAGCCATTACGATATTTAAAATGGCAATAATTATTCACAATAACATACACGGTATTGCAGCCGAAAACTTAACCAATACATCAGCCCTGATGATGGATCCTGTAATGGGATCAGAATGTCCGTCAGAGAGGCTGACCTCTCTATATCTATATCTGATATACACGGAGAAATATTCCAGAAAACTACACGCAAAAAAACTTATGAGTTGTTGCACAATAACAAACGGAATGATTAAGAAATAAAAGGAAAAAATGAATAGGAAAAAACTGGTATTGGAAAATTTGAACATCAACAAAATATTCTGAATAAAATAATAACTAGTATAAAAAGAGTTAAAAATTAAAATATTTTCGGGCGTATTCTAGTGTGATGTTAATAATTCAGAAGAATGTCATATACATATAAAAATATATCTCATACCAACGACACATCTGAACTCGTTTGTAAGAATGACAAATTTGCAAACCACAGAGAGCGGTAATTAAAATACAACTCACATATGGAAAAAAATGTGCAAAGTTAAGATATATTATAGATATCTAATAGAGAAAATCCTATTTTTATATGGGAAAGCAGGTACGGAGGTCTTTTTAGATGTTCATAGGGCTTGCGACTTTTCATAAAGCTGGCTTAAGTGATCACATATACACAACTGGTTAAATATGTTTATAACATCCAAAAATTTGATAGATATGATAGTCTATCCATGGGCGGAATCGATGAACGTTATATTGTGTAAAGTGATCACTTAAGCCAGCCGTACGTTGTGAACGCTTATGAACACCCAAAAAACTTCCATATCTACTTTCCCATATAAAAAAATAGCTTCGTTTCCATGAGAAATCTATAATATATATCTTGATTAATGATGTAATCCAAAACTGTACAAATTTGAGCATACTCAAAATATTCAGAAATGTTAATTATCAACATCATAAATTAAATTGTGTTTTCCGGGGTGAATGGTTGGCTACCCCAGAAATAAGAGGTGGACGGGGGTCAGCGCTAGATTAATTCGACGCAGAGACGGACCGGCCAAGAGGTGGGCTTAGTCGCCTGTCGGGGATGTTCCAGGGATCCAGCGGCCGTGGAGCGCGGGCTGATGAGACAGGTATCTCTCGTGTAGACGTAATAAGATACATTTTTTACCCCCGTGTCAGAGATACAAGCAGCGGAGTCGGGTGGAAATAAATGCGAGGGGCAACTTGGCAAATAGAAACCGCTTGCAGTCTGTGAAAATGGCAGCTTCACCGCCATTTTATTTAATTGACATTTATTAGTGAGCAATTGATTGTCTTTTAAACCAATTTGTTATGTTGGAAATTAAAAAATATTAAGGGGTAAAATTACTTTGAAATTATTATTAAATCGTTTTTTGTTTTTATCTGACTTTAAAGTTAGCAATTTGAAATGAATGAACGTTGTAGGTGAATTTTTAAGAGTTTTTTCGAAACTCCCCTATTCAGACTGGTGGAAATGGAATCTCAAAAACTATTACACCGATATTGATCAAAATTTGTTAAAAATAAATAAATTATAAACTAATTTGTAATGATTGCATTAATTTTTATAGAGGTTAAACTTGCAGCAATTTTGATATAGGAAATGAGGAACACTTAAGATGTTTAAATAAAAATAATTATTCTGTTACAGTTAAAGAAATTAGAAATTTTTGACATTAGAAATACCGCTAATAGTAAATTAAATATTGTAAAAAAACAAATAAGTTTTCAAAAATTACCATTTAAATTAGTTTTTACAATTGTTCGTTACGCAAATCTCTTAAATATATATTGTTGTTTTTGATTACGTCTACACTTAAATTTTAATATTGACGTACTTTGGTATAGTTATGTTTTGACGAAGGGACCATTGGCTCTGAAACAAGTTGATTATATAATTAAAAGTGCTTTTAATCCATTTTTTTACTTATTGATAAATTATTAATATGTACCAATTGATTATACTATCAATAAACTATTTTTTTATAATTTATTACACAATAATATCGACTGCACTGAATTACTCTCTGCTATAAGTTTTAAAACTCTTAAGCTTCATTCAAGGTACACACCTCTTTGTTATATAAATAATAATTCTTAAATAAAAATTATGAAAATAGCTTGGATGTATATATTTTACACTATTTTCGTACATTTCAAAAACAAACTGTTGCGTAGTTAATTTTTTCCTCACCTCTTAAATTCTACATACCTACAGTAAAAATCACCCTAGTACCTTCACAAACAGATAACGTTTTTAAAGATATGCCATGTTTTTACATACAAATTATTAATTTTCTTAAGTGTGAAATATTTTTCGACATTGTATGGTGCATGTTATTGGTACCTACGTATGGTGCATGTTATTACGTAATTATTCGCTTGTAATATTAAAAGTTAGTATGCATAGTCAATAGAATAAAAAAAGGGTCATTCAGATGGTTTGACCATATTGAGCGAATGAACGAGGAAAGAATGGTAAGAAAAAAATATGACGCAAGTGTTGGCGGCACCAGAGAGGACGACCGGAGAGACGTGGCATAACCAGATTGATCAGATATTGGAGGATGGTCCTGTTAGGAGTCTCATCATAGAGATGTATGAATGTAGATGAGGTGAGAGGTGTGTGTCAGGACAGAAGAGTGTAGCGCTCTATCCCCTCTGCCTACCCCCACCGGGAAACGGCGTGATGGTATGTAAGTATGCATCCACTGTATTGTACCAATAAATAAAAAAATAATAAAATATTTCATTCTAGCAATATTTTTTTAATTGTTATAAATTAACTTTGTTTAAACCACTTATTTATTGAAAAAAATCAACGTGTTTCGAAGCCAATGGCTTCTTCCTCAGGAAAAAGTTAATTTATAACAATTATAATTATGTTACCACAAAATAAATTTACTACATTTGAAGAAGAAAATATTTTTTTAATTTGTATTAATTTATGGAAAGGTAATTTATAACACTGAACCTGGATGCGCTTAGTGGGTTTAGTTTTTTTTTAAGATCCTGTGAGTAAATTAAAAAAAATTAATAAGAGAGTGAAATAAAATAGTGCGTCTGTAAAGCAAGTAATAAGGTAATCAGTCCCTTTCCTAGCTCTGCTCCCCTCGTTACGACAGGCAGAAAGATAACGAAGAGGATTACCGAAGTCTACCTTTGCTGGACCAGTTTTTATCTCCCTCCTCCTGCTCGCCTAATCTGCCACCGGAGGACAGAGTCCTGTGAGGATTTTTTGCCCGCTGCATGGACCTTCGTCCTTTACGAGGTATTGCGTCTAATTTGAAGTGAAGCAATTGGATCTGGGATAAGCTACACCTTTGTGTAAGATATAGTGGTTGTTCATCCCTTATTTTTTTTTGATTCAGCAACGTAATAAATTGTTCATTTTATCACTTATTCTCACCGGGAGATTATGTTAAGGACTGCATGCAATTTTATGAAGAACAACATGAAATTATTCCGCCAAATCTTAAGGTTTATGCAAAGTACCTAGCCATTTTATTTATTTGTGTGTGCATACGGTGAATTGAAAGAAATAGTAAAAAAAAGTAACCCATAAAAACCAAGGTTTTATTATACTCCCTTTCTCATTTACTAGTGGAAACTGGTTTGGCGCTTAACCTACGCGTTGGGCTTCGGTCGGGCGACGCTACGAAAGGGAGTTATAAAAAATTTCCAAAAATCCAAAATTATACTTTAATCAGGTTTAGTGTCTACCGGATGCGTCGTTGTATGAAGTAAGTTGTATGAAAAAACCATTTAAAATTTCTAAAAATCCAAAATTATACTATAATTTTTTTTTTTTAAAAATTTGATAGATCTTCTTGATCGTCGGCACAAGTCTGCTTGCAAAGTTTCAGCTCGATTGGATCACGGGAAAAGTGTCAAAAATCGATCTAAAGTTTTTTCGACGGCAAGCCGGCAAGCAAGCAAGCAGACGCCACGAGTTAATATAAAGGGAGTAAAAACAAAAGACATCCTACATAAGCAAGCAGTCAAAATAACAATCACAAATTAAAATAAACAATTTTAAATAACTCATAATTATGTAAATAAAAAATCAATTCAATAACACACTGTATGTGGGGTATAAAAGCAAAGGCAGCAATATATTAAATATTAAAAAAATGTTTTGAATGCAGTCAGTGAGGATAAATAATTTAACATGTACAAAATTCTAGATTTACTTATGTATCCCGTAAAAAAGTAGACACAAGTATCCTTGAGAAACCTACTTTTCTACTACTAGACCAACGTTTCGGCATGGTAGTATGTGCGTAAAATTTACGGTATAACCACACTTGTGCGTAGAAGACTTAAACTGTATTATATAAGGTACTTCTCACTCACTAACACAGCCCTGAATCCCGCGCAGCGCCGGCCCCGGATCGCTAGTAGTATATAATATTGTCGCGGGTTTGCAGTGGTCAGAAATGAAATTAAATATGTGAATTCAATTAATATTTTATTTAATACACAAGATCACTAGATGAGGTAGATACCTACTCTGGTACTTTATCGTTGGCACGGATCGCCCGATGTCATCTGAGATTTCGCTCTTTCTCTATACCTTAACGAAACGTCAAAATAAGACTCCGCGCTATACCGGGGAATATGGTCCCCTTGTCTACCGATTTTTAGTTTATTCTAAAATATCCTAAGTGTCAGGAAATTCCTGTATGCGTGAAGTTCTTAGTATTTGTACAATCTCGTGATAGTTTAATAATTCCTAATAAGTCTTGAACGTGTGTTAGACATATACCTGCAAGTTCATTATAATAATAAATTTATATTAAATTAATAAAAATTAAATCAATTGTAATATAATTTATTTTAATGCGTAAATGTTACTTTTATGCAGTTAGAAAAAATATTATGAATATGCAATAATTCAATAATAAAAAACAAAGCAAAAAAAGAAATATGTGTGATTTTGTGAAAACGAGGGTTTTCGTCTTGGTAAATATCAACTTATATTTTCATTCAGTCCATACAAACGTTATACACGGCCCGTTTCTGATCATTCGTACCTGAAGAAAATACAAAACTTAAAAAAATGATTTTGGAATTTACCTAGCCGAATATACCAACGACTCGTATAATATAGCGTTGACAGAAATGAAAAATATCTTTTGCGTCAAAATTTTAGCGTCTAAATTAGGAACGATAAGTTCTCCCAATTTGTCCACGACTGCAATTGTCTCAAAGTGCCTTCGTTCCAGAGAGTCATTACAATAAAACATACATTATTGCGACTTTTCCACGTGCTTGAGTAATATAGTGTGGGGGACATTCCCCGCCTAAAGGCAGTTGATATACACGGGCCATTTATTATTTTGACCTGTATTTGTTACCTTGTCAAGCCGACGAGCGGCCATGCTGTTTCGGACAAATTTCACAAGGAAAAATAATACTAATCTCTGTCATGCTCTGGAAGCGGCGTACTTCCCGTCGGTAAAACAGACTGTGTGAGATCGTGAAAAATGGGATAGACTCCGCGCAGAGTGGAGATCTTTTACAATTCAAATTTTTGAGTTCGAACGCAGATAATGAAGTGTTGTAAAATATTTTTAAGGGGGTAGGTACCTACTTTCATTTATCCAGTTGCAATTTTGACATATATGTGTAATATATTAAAACATTATTAGTGATATTTATTATCTATGTAAATAATATTATAAAAATAATTCTATAAAATGAGGAATACCAAATAAATTTGAAACAAAATTCAGACAATGTTTGAGCAGTACAAAACAATAGAAAACGATAAATATATAGGGTTATTTGAAAAACATTCATAACCTCACAGGACTGTAACTTTAATTTAATAAAAGTCGAAAATGTTGAAGCAACCGTGACCTAATATAAATATTTATGGAGATATGCGACATCAAGTTTGCAGTTTTTCATTCTGACTTAGTTTTTGTAAAACGTTGGACTCTTTAATTTGAGTCAAATAAAAATTAAAAAACTTCCAATTCCAATTGGATTGTTTTTTAATTGGAGTTTCTGCAGGGTTTTTATCATTGTATTTAATTTGTATCGAAACGAATGAATTTTTCTTAATTGATATAAGTTACTTTAATGATAGTTCAACGTTGTGTAAAAAATATGCCAGAAATATGTAAAAAAATAATTAAGCCTAATTAGGCCCGGTTGTTTCAAGTAGGATTAGAATAACAGTTTATTTAAAGCATAGATTTTTACGGAAACGGATCGTTTGATTGGTGGAGAACGCAAAAATCTATGCTTTAAACGAACTTTTATTTTGATTCAACTTGAAACAACCGGTCCTTAGACGAATTAACTAGAGAAATATAAGGAATATCATTAAATTTCACATTAATTATATTTTCGTTTAATTATTTCATTATAATTTATAAATAAATAAGTGTTCATTTAAATTGTAATGAATTCCATTTGGTGATGTCAGATTTTGTACGATCGCCTCATTCTCTTAACAAAAATGAATACATTATGATCAGCGCTTCGAGAATAAATATAATAAAAAATAAAGACGATAATTATATGAAAGCGTAGCCATTTAACATTCTTATTTATGTTGATTGAAAATGAGCACATATATTTTACAACCACGCCCGCAAAACTTCATTTTTAACGTTATTTACGGCGGGAATACTGTATGAATATTTGCTGTAGCTTTAACAAGGTTTCCCGCGCGGGCCGCCATGGCGGTGTTGCCATTATAATGATTTCCCAATAAATTAGGGAGCGCGGTGTGGGCGGCGTTGCGTAGGTACCCACCGCCTACGATCACAAATGATAATTATTGTTATTGCTGCGTTTTGCCCGTTGTTTGTACGATTATTGCACCGCGTTTTGCATATTTTATTACCTATTTAGCCGCGTGCTTATCAGCGCATTTTAGTAAACATACAAGTGCATTTCGTGCTAATGTGCCTTATGCCAATATATCTAAATATGAACACGTGGGGTACATCTCGTGCGTCATTTTATTACGACATAAAAAACACGTGAGTGCGTACATATTATTTTATATTATATAGTTGAATTATATATACAGGGTGGAACAGAGTAGTGATGTAACGAATATTCGCATTCGCGAGTATTTGCATATTTTTGCATATTAGCAATCGCATTCGCATTCGCAAAGTTCGAGTGAATATTTTGCGAATATGAACATTAGAAAAAAACATAATATTAGGTTAATAAAAAATCCATTCATTTCTTATTTTTTTATTATTAGAAAAAGTAACTTTACCTCGTAATTACATTATCGGTCTTCATTTTAGTTTTTAATTTGGTAATATTTATTTACCATCTACTTTTACATTAGGTAATAAAGCTTATGATTCCAGATCACTACTAAATAACAATTAACTTTTCATTAGAACTTAGAAAACAAAAAATATAATAATGCAATGTAAACAAACAAAAACAAATTCTTCTCTAAAACTTGTATGAGTCTTTACATAAGTTTTTAATGTTAGGTAGGTAAACATATTTTTGAAAAATCAAACAAAAACTATGTTCTTCAATTACAAACTATAAATAATTTATGTTTTATAAGAAAACATAATTGACGCCAAATTAAAAAAAAAACTCAATATTCGTATTCGCATTCGCATTCGCGAATGTCGGTAGCAGATATTCGCATTCGAAAAATGACATTTGTTACATCACTATAACAGAGATAGTCCACAATACTTTACAGGTGGATTCCTGCCTTGATTATGAATCGAAATTTTTAAGCAACCATTACCTATAGAAGTTAAATAAAATGATTGCAATTTGAATGTTTTACAAATAAAATAATAAAGGTTTTTATTATTTTATTTGTCTTCTTTTAAAGGGAATGAATTTTCATATTTGATATAAGTAACTATAATGATTGTCCAACATTTAAAAAACAATAATTCAGAAATATTGAAAAAAGAATGTAAACACTGATGTTGCATATCAACTAGAACCATTTAGCAGAAGGATATAGAATTAATAAATAAATCTGTGCATGTGTTTCGCATAATTTTCATATCCAAATGCTGGTTTTTTCGTACTTTCTAGATTATTCTAGTATTTAGTAGTAGGTCTTCGTCGCTTCTCGATTGTTTCAGGTATTTATAGAAGTTTGTAGGCGTTTCATGAAAGTGGTAGATAATTGTAGACCATTCTTAATCCTACGGTAGTGTTGTTTCAAGTGACATATTACAAGGGCTTCGGACAGTAATTTTTTTTTAGAATCTCGTTACAATTACAAAAAGATACTGTATCAGGAATAATTTTTACAACACAATGCTTCTGAAGGATTGTATTCCTTTGTTTTACTTAAAGAGTCAAATAGAGTTGATGATTATAGCAAAAAAATGGATATTATACAACTCTCCGATTAAGAGTATTTGCAGCATGCTCTTATATTAATACAAATGCACAAAAATAGAAATAATAAAAAAAAATCTCGAAACAAACATTTAAAAAATTGTCATACGACAGGTACACACAGAAAAACGTTGCCGGAAGTTTTGGAATGCACTAAGAGCGGCTAATGGAAGGTGTGTATATATTGGTGCGGAACACATCCACCCGCTCGACGACAAAACTGTGTATTATGAGTAGCTTGTTGGTCTTGTGGTTAGGACTCTCGCCTCGTGAACCAAAGGTCGCAGGTTCGAATCTCACTCCAGACAAGCAAGTTAGTCCTATTTTCATAGCACAAGCGTTTAGCTTAATTTGAAAATAGTAAGAATATTGAAGTGACACGAATTCCGTGTTCACATCTCTATTTTTTAAATTTTTTTTTTTGTTATATATAATATTACTTATATAAATTGCAAATCCTAATGTTTGGGTAGTTTGAATGAAGTTGTTTCTGTAGCATTCATTACATTTAAATAGAACATTTATATAAAGATCTTAGAACAATATATTATGCTCTTTTTAATAATTGAGTGGTGTATTTCGAAAAGGTTAAGAGTCACACTTTTGTAATTGTTCAGAAGAGTGAAAAATATATCTCCTGTTAAATTTATAAAGAAAATTTTTAATGTTATACATATATATATATTAACTTTTGCATTCAAACGAAAAAAAAATATTTTGATTATTATTAAAAAGATGTATTTTGATTAAATTCACTTTTTATTATGTGAACTTGTAACGTTTTCGAAACACATCAAGTGGGGGACAATTTTATACGAGTTTACATTGAAATAAAATACATCATTATGTTTAAAAAAATATTTTTATAAAATGCATGTGACAAGGAGAATTGCATACATCTGGTTACTTCTTAGATTTACATATAAAACTTAATAATAATCTATTTCTACATCTTCAACATCATTTGTTCGCCATTCTAATACTTCATGGCAAAAATTAAATGTTCTGATGATATGTATTGGATGACTTTTCGAACATCATCCTTAAATTTTCCTGGGGTGTCCCTTGAATAATGATATTCCACCTAAAATGAATTATTTTTAACCGTTTTACCAACTCGTAACTAATACCGTTAACGGTGATGTGCTCAATAACATAGTCGTTACATAACGTTATAAATTTGATGCGAATGATAATTAAAACACGTGCAACCACAATACTACGAGAGGGGGGCTTTGAGGGGGATGGAGGAACATGCCCCCTGGCAATACTGGCACTGGTTATTATTTATATGCCTGGCATTACAGATTTCTAAATAGTCGGGAGGCACAACTTTGACGGGTGTTTTTTGATATTTTAATGATTTTTTTTGATGGTTTGCAGGTTGATTAAGCTCTAGGTATCTGAATTGTTGTATTTCAGTTAAGGACTGCATTGATTTTACCTGGTTACGCTAACTCTTTTAACGAAAGTTTTTTTATTTCTGCTGCTAATAAAGTACGTGTCACGTGATTTATTTAAACGTTTTGTATATATAATATTACAATGCTATTGCCAGTAGGCAGTTTCTTTTGACCAAAAAAAGATTTCCCATAAAAAACAAGTTTTTATTACACTTCCTTTCTCATTTGTATTGTTTCCAATTTGATATTCTATCGACATATAGCCAACTAACTGATCGGACCCATGGCTCGAGTCAGACTAGTTGAAACAGGTTTCGCGCCCTCTCAACGCGTCGGGCTCCTTTCTCATTTATATGTAAATTTTGAAAAATCCAAAATAATACTGTCATAATTAATTTTTTTTTAAACGAAAATTTGTTAGATCATTTTTATCGTCGCCTCAAATCTGCCTGCAAAGTTTCAGCTCGATTGGATCACGGGAAAAGAATAAAAATCGATTCAAAGTTTTTTCGGCAGATAAGCAGACAAGCCGACAAGCAGACAAGCAGACGCTACGAGTTAAAAGAAAGGGAGTAAAAAAAAACTAGTTCCATGATAACGAGACAAGATTTTGGGAAAGGTAAAATTGATTAAGTCTGATTTTGAAGATAGTATGGAGGATCTAGGCCAGCGGTACTCAAACTTTGTCAAGTTAAGCGGGCCGCAACATTATTCTGATATAACGAAAAAAATCATACAGGTAAAAACAGTATTGGTTGAAACCCGTTTGATTCAAGATTAGAGCGCCGCCACTTGATTTATCAACAAATATATTTTTTAACTATAACAGAATGATAATAAAACTAATCGCTTATCGGCGTACAAAGATTACAATACAAAGATTTAGACATGAATTTTTCAAAATCGATTTAAATTACAGTAACGATATTCCAACATTTGAAAAAAATAATTCTGAAATACTGAAAAAAAATGCAAACTTAGATGTCGCATATCTCTGTAACTATTGATATTAGGTCTAAATATCAATTGATATCAAACTTTGCGTTTTTTAAAAATATTTCTGACTTTTTTTTTACAAAACGTTGAAGTATTAAGTAATATCGTGAAGTAATATACGCCGATTCCAACGGAATAGGCAGAGAGGTTAGAGCTCTCCACTCTTCTATTCTGATATAAAATTCTCGCCTCAACCACATTCATACATTTTCGCACGCAAACTCGTCCATCTTCCAGTTTATGTGAAACCTGGTCATGCGTCATATGTATAACATTCATTCGGTCTATATGATCAAACTACCATGCGAGCTTTTTTAATTCTATTTTATATTTATAAGTGATTTATCAAATTTGTTTAAATTATCAAAAGTTTTTTTGTGAAACATTGTGGAAATTCATTTTTAATATATTAAACATGAATCGAATTGAAACTTTTTTTTTCTACTTTATATTTAATTTAACTGTTAAAACGTTTTCGAGATCACTCTCATTATCAATAACAAGTTTTCAACTAAATTAAAAACAATTATGGACAGTATTTATAGGGATTGGGTGTATGTAATACTGGTGGGGGTAGAGGGCGGGGTTAGAATGGATAGGAGTGCGGAGGTTATGGTAATTGTATTTTTATTATTTACTTGATTATTATGAATTTCTAAGCTCTCTAAAATATCAATTTTTCTTTCTTTATTGCAGCAATGTAAAAGTGTTAAATTATTATTATCGAACGTATGACCCTCCATTTTGGGATGTTCCACCATTTTTGAATTTAAGGAGATGTTTTTGATTGCAGTCTTGTGTTCTTCTAACCGTTCCTCTATTTTTCCTCCACAGGAAGTGTAAATACTGTTTAATTGTTTTTAATTTAATTGAAAACTTGTTATTAATAATGAGAGTGATCTTGAAAACGTTTTAACAATTAAATAAAATATAAAGTGGAAAAAAACAGTGTTTTTATTCGATTCATATTTAATATATTCAATTATCATGTTCACACATGAAATTTAGTTAAAAGAAAAAATAGAAGAAAGTTTTTTGTAGGTAACCAGCATCAAAAGTGAACACTATATGTTTTATGGTCTCTCCTTTTGATTTTGTTTTAGTACTTAGAATAACACACAATATGGGATTATTTTAAAATGTTCAAGATTACATTATGTGACTTGTTACCATCCTCAAAATATATTCCATAAACTCTGTTGTTTGAAATAATACTCGCCGGCACCGAATGTATCGTGTGAAACGACACACTGTAAACAGGCCCGTGTGGAACGCGCGACCGTTAACATTTCAAACGTACGGAAGGTGCATACTCGCGTGACACGTCAAATAAATATGTACGGTGGATTATAGAATTGGTAATCGCGGCCCTCGCTCACCGGCCGACAGAATCGGGTTGCGTCGGATCGCAATATCACCTTTATGACACGTGACACCGACGGTAGTCGCTGCCAGATGAATGGAGGTGACCAGGTTTGAATTAAGTTTGCAGCTACAAAATTATCATTATTTATTTTTGATTTATTTGTTTTCTATCTGATACATGCCGGTAGGAAAAGGAGCCGCTCATCTCAATAGGAAGAACCTGTGCCGAGAATCATTTCACTAAATAGCTATAAATTCACTCTACCATATTGCGTCTTAGGTTATGAAGAACATACAAAGTAGGGGATTATTATATTACACCCGAGAAAAATCAAGGAACATAATTTTTATTTCTTAAGTTAATTCATATGGCACTTTCGTATAATAACTAGTATTTTACACTATACATTGTATAATCTACTAGCTATTTGTACCCGGCGTTGCACGGGTTAAGGATTAAGTTGTAAATAAATTTGTTGAGGGGAAACAAAGGTTCGACTCGAACGGTATAGATTTGCATCGAAGATATATCAGGGAGGAAGGGTAAAAGGGGAGGGAGGAAATGTCACCTATGTTACCCGTCGGGTCCTAAAGAATAAATTTGCAACTTTTGAGTCCGATCGGTCGAAGGTAGAGATTTGCATCGAAAATATATCTGGGGGAGAGGAAGGGGTAAAATAATAGGAGGAAAATGTCGCTTTTGTTACCCGCCGGGTCCACAAAGCGTAAGTATGCAAAATGTGAATGGAATCGGACAAACGGTGTGGATTTGTATAGAGAACAGACAGACAGACAGACATTGAGATTTATAGGTATAGATTACTAATGTACTATCCATAATAACTGACACATTTACATTTACATATCTGATTATTTATGTGCAAAATCGAAAGTCCTAACTAAATTATTATTCAAAAACCGTGATAATTTTGGTCTGAAATTGAATAATTGAGAATCATTAGAAATTAATAAAGCATGTAGAAGTAAACAAAATATTATTAATAATCAATTAAAATTTCACCAATTCTAGTCCAATTCTAAAAAAAATTTCAAGAG
The DNA here is from genome assembly GCA_016648135.1 of Agrypnia vestita. NCBI lineage: Eukaryota > Metazoa > Arthropoda > Insecta > Trichoptera > Phryganeidae > Agrypnia > Agrypnia vestita. The sequence continues at coordinate 40,657 of JADDOH010000688.1, read as the reverse complement.
TTGTGTGTACTTACTTACTTATCATTAAGCCGTTTCCCCGTGGGGGTAGGCAGAGAGGGTATAGCGCCAGGTGGATACAAAGAATAAAATATTTTTTTATATTTTATATTTTTATTTTTATATATATTTTATATTTTTATATTTTTAACAATTATTAAATATATTTTATATTTTTAACACATAACTGCGCTTACCTTAGTATGTCAGAATATACATCACGTACATTCTGACATAAATATATTCATCGCCTCGTCCATATTTACACAACTTTCATGTTCATGTCTTGTCTTGTAAAAAAAAATTATAACCGGACCATATTTAAATTTCTTGGTCTACACCTACAATATGTGCTATAGTTAGTAATACAAACGAAACACAAATTTCTTTTTTTTCCCTGGTGTAATAAAGGGTCCTGATTACATAAATGATGTCAAATTTTGGCGCAAACAAGTTTACAAGCAGTAATTTTAAGTTTAAAAATGATGCATTTTTGACACTTCACGCCATAGACGCCCATATAAAATATATGTTTTTGCTATTTTATTCATAGAAATTGACAAATCACGTTTATCATAAGTGGGCCCATTCATTATCTTTCATGTCAACTATACGATCCTGCATTACGCCGGCGCGGCGCGGCGGCTTGCCATGCAATATAATGAATGCTCCGCATTAGCTGAGAAAAAAAAATTGTGAATTTGAATTTGGAGATTATTGTTCCCCCGTTATTGTTATCTCCGTTTTTAACACAAAATTGGTCTTTTCCCTGCCGGATACGATAAAGAAGGATAATTTTCTATGGTTTCTTGTGTCAAAAATGTTTCGTTTTAATCTTAAAGTAACTGTTTTTAAACTTGCTTGCGCCAAAATTTGACATCATTTATGTAATCAGGACCCTTTATTACGCCAGGGATTTTTTTTACGAAATTTGTGTTTCGTTTGTATTACTAACTTATTCCTAAATATGTTCTTAATACTTTATTATAGTAAAAAAATAATGATGGAGTATTTATAAAAGTCCTCGCGTAAAATAGTTGAGTGTTGTCACACTACGCAATATTGTCCCGGTGTGTTTGCAACCCGTGATATTACATCTCTTAATAGATTGGAGTAAGGACAGATATAGATATGACAATGTTAATTTCGCGCGAGACGACGTCTTCCTCCGACGAGAGGTATCTTACGATGCAGGTATTACTCCAAGTCCTCTCAAACTCTTCAATTATTTTAATGCAGCCAAATCCCTCCTCTCGGGAAGTACCTAATCGCGAGACCGGATCGGAGGAAATCCTCCATTTGATGGATTCAGGCGGCGCGGGAAGGTGGGACGCGGACGCAATACTCATTCCTTTAAGTAAAGAAAGCTCGTAAAGCTCTTTTTATTTCCTTCCCAGAGACATATTTAAGGCTTTGTGTGCACTAGTCTGCATAGCGGGGCGATCAGCCACCGCTGGCGGGAAAGCAATCCACTTATTCCATCCCTTTACCTGCCCAACAGGCGCTCCTCTCGGGGTGCTGTCTCTTATCCCGGGGTTGTAAACTGGGAACTGGAGCGCTCACTTCGGTTCTTCCCTCACAAATCTGTTGAGAGGGGACCTAATTTATCTGCGCACTACACAACATATCGCTCTTGGCTTACTTTGTCTCAAGTTTTCACTAAATATTTTTTTTTTTTTGTATATACCAAACTACACACCATTGACGTATTATAAATTAGACACGTTATTCCCATACTAGCCGGCTTTCATATGTAGCAAATATTGCATTCAAAGAGAGAACAAATCACATAATCAAGTAATCACGTAAAAATCAGGTAATTTTAAGTGACGGTGACTAAAATGACATACTCATTCTTACAATAGTGTACGATACTCTGTTTCTTTTTCCCCGGATTTTTTCGGCGTAGTTTTCATAGTCGGCGTTTTGATTCGGTCCGTTCGGTAACGAATGCAAGTAAGGCAAAAACCTTCTTTTTGACTTGTCACGATTTCACGCTTGTAACGTATCTACAGTTTATTACATCATTGCTACACACTCACTTTTTATACAATAAAACATTTTTAAGGTGATTATTATATCAGTTGAAAAACATAAAAAATGTTAAATTTTATGTTTTACTACTCAAGTTTCAAGACTCAAAATATCTCATCGACAGATGAAGTACAAAATTGATTACATTTAAATATAGATTTTTCTCGACATGGATTAGGTGGACATACAAAGAAAATTAATTGAATAGATACTAACAAAATTAACCGGAGGTGGTGGTGGTAACGGGAATATTGAGAGGAGAGGTGAAGAGTAAGTGAAAGTAATAACAATCTCTAAAAAGTTAACGCCAAATCCATCAATAATATATATGTGTCTGAACATTGGACCGTAATTTTTATTATATATATAATATATGTGTGAAGACATAAAAATTTAATGATAAAATGCTAGAGTTACATAAAAATGGTGAGCGACCTATCACCGTGGGGGTGGAGGCCGAACTGTGAGATTTGCTTCTCAGTGAAAAATACGATTCGTATAAAATATCCGTTTTATTAAACATTTTGCCATAATAATAACCTTATTAACACTTGGATATAATGTTCACATTTACTTTTTTTTGGGCGCTATTGTCGGCGCGCATTTAAGTTAGGTTAAGTGAGCTGTTTAAACAAGCGGTACATAACTTTAATTTGTGCGAATTTATTCGAAATGAAATATTTATCTAGCGATGTTGCTAGTGATTATATGTTTTGCGAGTATAATATTTCATTTAAAATCGCCAAACTCCGGTTACGTGGAGCATGACAGACACGGGTTTTTTAGGCCGGCGCCACACTGCGCGTATCTTCCGGCGCATCTTTTACCTCACGTAAAATCGGAAAAGCAATTGGGTCAACCGATCATCGGCGTAGTGTGTTTGATAAGCGCATTTTATATGGAAAGAAATGTAGCGGCGTTCCGCAAATGAAGAGACGCGGTAGATTACCCGCGTAATGTGGCGCCGACCTTAAAGTGACTAAATATTTTTCAGAATTTTCAGATTTCGCTCACGAAATATTGAAATTAACCTATTTGAAATCATCATATCGACGGCCCCTTCGTATACTGTCGAATCTGCAAAAATTGTTTTTCCATTTTATTCTATTAAACATCCAATTTACTTTATATTTTCGGATAAAATTAAAAAAAAAAAGAATTTTCTTGTCAAGAAAAGCATGTAGGTACTAAAGGAAAAGTAAACCATTTTTTAACATCATCCGAAAATATAGAGTAAACCGGATCATTTCAAATAGTAAAACGAAAGTCGATTTTTTACAGATTCGACAAGAGAGTGACGAAACCTAGATTTAAAAGTATGATAGGGTGACGGAGAACAAACGAGAAACAAACAATAAGGCATGCCTTATTGGTGGGAGACTTTCATGTCACCCGCGAACAAGTACGGCTAGTCCGTAACTTTTGAGGCCTTTTAGCCTTGACAATGGCACGTGATACCGTGTCGAAACGTCGGCCTTGGTCTTCTCACGGAGACCATTTACAGAAAACGCGAGGGAGTCCAGAAGTTCCTTTTGTTACTATATATATAATATATATATATATATATATATATATATATATATATTCTTTCTATGTTCCGTGCTTCCCAATTATCTTTTGCATATTTATATTTCAATTATTTTGATATTTTATTTTTTAATGTCATAAAAAAATGTATACGCAGTTTAGAAGAGTATAGAGTGGGTTGTAGAATTTCTATTACCTTAACCATATTTTTATGGTTAAATTTTATTAATTCTATATTTTTGTCTTAAATTTTTTTGGCGCAATAAATAAATCTATAGCTGCTCATAATAAATAACGGCCTATTCCAAAATATTTCATTTTTTATTTAAGGACATAAATACGCTCAGAACGTTCCTATGTTTATTGCACCATTTTGAATAGCTTTTGTACAAAATATTTAATATTATTGGTAGAGATAGCGTTAAAATTGTACAGATTATTCATGATTAATATAAATTCAATATTTTCTTAAAACTTCTAGAAAACTCAACATAAGACAAAAATCGTTGTCTTACATCATTGTCTTACTAGTAATAACTTTTCTGAATTCGGAAACCACATTGGCATGGATAATAATCATTATTTATATTCGTGTATCATATAATTTACCCTGTTGTGCGTAAAGGCAATAATATTAATAATTTTAAATGTTTAGAAATTTAAAAAAAAATGAATTCGGGTAATAATTTGCTTAAAAATATTATTTTCATTAATTCTTTTCGACTTTTCACAACATTCCGCTTACAACTACCTTAACACCAGTAATTCCACCTCATTTTGCCAGTACCTTATCAATTAATATTATTTTTTTTCCTCCCAAACAATATAAATTCTATACTTGAATTCGTACTCAATTTAAAACTTCACACGTCGATGAGAGATTCTGTTACTCTCGAATTTCATGTAGTAAAATACAAAATTATTATGAAACTCACGTAGAGAGAACAAAGTTTATGTTTTTCACCCAATTTAATGATTAAAAATATTTTGTTTAATTTTTTAATCACTCTAATGACATATTTTTTTTTTAGTTTGACCATTATTCTCGATAGGAGGCGATGTATCTATCTTATATATCCATTTTAATTTTTTTTTATTATATTTTGTTTTTTCCTTTTCTATTTTTTTTATATAAATAAATACTTATTCCTTAGGAACCGATACGTAAACGTACCGTCATTTTTGACGGGTTACAGCTACCAAATATATTAACTCCTATAACACATCTACACCAAATTTCATTATCATTTAATTTCTAAACCAAACCTTTTCTCCCTTGCTACCCTCTCGTTCATCCTCATATAAATGTGATTGTATGAATGTTATACACATCAAATTTTGTACAATAACAATTTACCTCTAAATAATTTACCAATAAACCACCCCTGGCCCGGATCAAATTATATACATATTTACGACGTGCGTACTTTGTCACTCCACCCTCAAAAGTCCTATATCTAATTTTGAATTCCGAGCAATGCTGGGTTTGGATAACTAGTGATAAATAAAACTATTTCGAAAGACTTTTCCTAGTACACAAGGGAAGTGTAACTCTTGTCGTTATAGAGTGTTTAATTTTAAATTCCATTTCGTAGGTGTTTGCTTGAGACATTACTTCCGCAACAGAATTTCCGCACGTTAGTAAAAATTAAAATTTTCTAATTTAATGCGGAAAGGTAGGCATCCGCAATATTTGGATGTACGCCAGTGTCAATGTTCAAGAAATTAATAACGACGCGGTGATTTGTTTTCGCTAACATCCACGAAAAATGCTTTTGCATTTTTGTTATTTTAGAATATAATTAATGGAGAAAAACTCCGGTCGATTAATATTTTCCCGGCGGTTTAATTTTCCGGTGCTTTAAATTCAAGGTGTTTTCTTTATACTCGTGTTTAAAATTACGTCCGTCTTCCCGCCGCGTACTGCAGGTGTGATAATGTCTAATATCGTCATCGCAATGCTAGCGTCATTTCTATATAATACTGTCTCTTCTGCAACACAAAGTAAGAGGATTAGAGAGAAAATCAAAGATTTAGATAATTCTGGTATTCCGCGAGTGAGTTCATTTAAAAATAAATCAGGAAAATATTCTGAGCTACTCTTTGGTGAATATGATGGTATGGATGTGGAAAAGCTTGTAGTTCTTAATTATTTATTTATTTGTGTGTGCAAACGGTGCATAGCGTCACTGAAAAAATTAGTAAATAAGCAAAAGACTTCCTTACAGTTTAGACACCATTGACAAAAAGTACACAAGCAAGAAATCAAAAAGATAATCGCAAAGTAAATAAATTTAATTAAAATAAAGACATTTTAACAAAGCTCAGTAAAAAAACAATTGTTTCCACAGAAAATCAATCGAATAAAACACTGTTTGATGTAAAATATTAAAGAATAAAAAAAACAGGGAATCATTGGCAGATTATGTATACTCGCTTCTGTTTTATAAGCTGCCGCGTAATCAGGGGAGCCACTTATTTGGACCAAATTTCAAAGCACGGAAAGAGAACCAAAAAACTTACAGTACCTAATTTACATCGCTTGATTGGGACAAATCCGCTTAATCGGGACACTTAATTTAAGAACACATTTCACATTTATATGGCCCAATATATAGTACGCGTATCGACTAATTGGTAAGCTTGGTATAACTTGGTAAACGACAAATTACTAAAAAATTACGTTATACCAACATGTATAGTAGCTTCCGTTTAGTTGGGCCGCCGAATATTTGGAGTAGTCACTTATTTGTGCCAAATCCCAAAGAACGGAAGCCAAACCAAGGAACTCCCAGTAATTTTCATCGCGTGATAGAGAAAATATTTCGTTTAATTGGGACACCACAATAAAATGGCCCAAAAGATACTTCGCGTATCTTTTAGGCAATTTTATTCCTTGCATGTACGACAAATACCTAAATTTATTTTATGTCAATAATATCTAATAATTTTCTGACCCTTTCTAAAAAGCCAAGCAATGATTTGAGACTTAGAATTTGCAAAAGTGCTTTGACTAATAAAATTAAAAAATAACCATATACTACAAATTAACGTCGGCTCACTGAGAGAACTGATGTACCAAAATCTACCATATTGATTTTTTTTTATAATGGAAAATAAACCAAGTATATCATTAAAAGTGAAAAATCAAAAATTTTGAACTAGGCCAGGATTAATTAATTATGCTGAGAAATACAGAAAGTACCTATGTCATTAAAAGTGAAAATCATCATTTTTGAGATGCGAACACGGAATACATGTCACATCAATTTTTTAATATTTTCAATATTTAAAATTATTAATTTATTAACTTTTTCAATATTTTCAAACTAAGCTAAACGCCTGTGCTATGAAAATAGGACTAACTTGCTAGTCTGGAATGAGGTTCGAACCCGCGACCTTTGGATCACGAGGCGAGTGTCCTAACCACAAGACCAACAAGCTACTCTTGAGCTGCAAAATACAGCAAGTACGTAATTAAAAGTGAAAATTAACATTTTTATAAAATTATTGAACTAGGCCAGTATTATATAATATCATAAGATAGCTTTGATAGGCAGAGATCTTTGCTCCATAAAATTTTTTGAAATATCTTTAGTAGTGCTTACAGATAGGTGATTTATTAATTAATTTCTTTGCCGAATTTTTAAATGGGTACATTGTATTTTTTGAATGTTTGTTTTACCAGATATAACCTCAGCTAGTTATTACGTATCTAATTACCTATTCCGCTAAAGATTGGTAAACAATTTTCATGATTGGTATAGGAGTATAATATTTAATTTATATTTATTAAATCAAATTAGAAATAAAATAAAGCTGGTAAATATAGGAAAAATGAAAAGAGAATAGTAATTAGAAGTGAAAATCAATATTTTTGAACTTGGCCAGTATGCTGAAACGATACCAAAAATACACCAGCATTAAAAATGTTCTCAGGTTTTCATGGCCATTCAGAATATTATGTTTAGGTTTCTGGGATATTCTACCGGGTATGTTTGACCTCTCTGGCGGACGTTTCGGATCACATTGCAGGGTCCATCATCAGGGCTGATGTGGCACACATGATTAATGAAAATATTGATAACACGGCAGAATATCCTAGAAAACTATACACCTGCACTGTTTAAATTTTTTTGGGAAACATTTGGTACATTGTCAAGCGTGCGGTGGCGTCACGTCTCTGCCTGCCCAGTCGGATACGCGCGTGTGTGTACGTGTGCGCGGTCCAAGGACAATGTGTACGTGTGGGAGTCATTCAGCACCGACCGTCGGCGCCCGGCCGCCCTGCCAACAGCCAGAGAGGTACCGCTGATGTTACAAGAGGGTTTTCGAATCTGACGTGGCTTCAAATTTATTATTAATTTTTGACAAAGAACACCAAATAATGTTAATACTGGCATAAACTCATATACGTATTTATTTATGGAATATCACGATGTATTGGATAGTTGGTAAACCAATAACAGAGATCCACAAAAAAAAACAGAGCAGCAATAATGAAGAAAAGTAATTTAAGTTTAAAAACAACTTTTAAAGAAAATAAGAAAAAAATGCTAACTTTGATGCCGTTTACCTCCACAACTGTCGAAATTTCACGCAAAGTGTAAAGAATATTTTCTATTAAAAATATAATGAGCCATACTCCCCCAAAATTTTTGCCATTAGCAATGAGGCACCCTGTATATAGGTATCTTTACCACCTGCGAAATCTATGTATATTATTTAATGAGAAGAAATACAGACGCCTCTGAAAAAGTCCCTTCAAATATATGAAAGGTTTCAATTTGGAACATATATTATATACAACTTCGAAAATTTGATAATGTCTGGATAATCTTTCGTCTAATGTTGTAAGCCCTAGATCGTCGTACTAAAGACTTCTATACACGTTTCTCATATAAATGGCTCATAAAAAGACAAATCCAGTAGTTGTGTTCTCAGAACATATCAAACATAATAATTTCTCTGTCTGTCTGTCTGTAATTTCGTTCGAACTCACGAACATAAGAAAACGGCCGCAGATGGGGCTTTAACCCCGGGCCACCAAACCCAAACCGGCCATTTCACGCATGTTGCCACGGCCGCCTCCTCGTGGAGCGCCAAAAATATGCTCTAAATATATACTAGGGCTTAGCAAAGACGCGAACCGATGTTCCTTCATTTTTTACGGGTTGCAGCTAGTGTACATATAAAAATATCGTCTAGAGAGAACTTATTAAAATTAAATTAACACAAAACGTGCTCGAGATCGTTTGCAAAACATTTCTACGCTATTGAAAGTTCTTTTAAGATAAACAGTATACAGGGTTACTTGGAAAACATTAATAACCTCGCCGGACTATATTCCTGCCTTGATTATGACTCGAAAATGTTCAAGCTATTATGACCTAATTAATATCAATAGTTAAGGAGATGTGCGACATCAAAGTTAGCATTTTTTCCTCGATATTTCTAACTTATTTTTTGTGAAACGTTGAACTATCAATACAGTAACCTATATCGAATGTGAAAAATTCATTCCTTTTAATACAAGTCAAATAAAAAGCTCCGAATTCCATTTGGCAAATATTCCAATTGGATTTTTTCAGGGTTTTTATCAGTTTGTTTAATTTGTATTGAAACGAATGAATTTTTCGTAATCGATATGAGTTACTGTAATGATAGTCTAACGTTTTACAAAAAATAAGTCAGAAATATTGAAAAAAAAATGCTAACTTTGATGTCGCATATCTACTTAACTATTGATATTAGGTCATAATAGCTTGAACATTTTTGACTCACAATCAAGGCAGGAATATAGCCCTGCGAGGTTATTAATGTTTTACAAATAACCCTGTTTATAGTAAATCCGGAATAGAACTCGTCTTGTAATTTGCGCCGTGAAATGTCCCGCCAATTTACTAGTGCATTTTCAGGCACCGCCATTTTTTATGCCGCCAGGTTGAAACCGTGCTTGTATTATTATTTGTTTGAAGTATCTCGTGTGAGTAATGGACACTTGAAAATATCTCCCGGCAATAAATAACAGGTACCTACCTACCAATTTATATTTTGAATTTCTTTAGAAAAATATGGCATACTTTACAACATTTACGCAAACTTTAAACTAAATTAATTTTTAAAATAAAACACATTCAATTGTTGAATTGCAGTTTTGAACATAGTTCTATAGTATTTAAAACAAATTACATGAATCAGTCGAAAAAAAATGACTTCGATCTAAATGAATAAATAAATAAATGTATGTGAAGAGAAGAGTTACATGGGTTTGGAAATTTCAATTTTTTTATTTAACAGTACATCATATCAATAATGTTTTTTCAAAGTTTCAAATCAATTTGAGTAAAACTTTAGGAGAGAGAGCCTTCCATTCATTAAACTCGGCCGGGCACTCACTTTGTTTGGACGTGTTGTGTCCAAATAAATGGTCGACCCATTTCTCTAATCCTCATTTTAAACATTGTTAATTTAGATAAATTATAGATGTCTCACTGTGATGAATTTATATGGGAAAGTATGAATGGATGTCTTTTTTGGTCGTTTTCAGGGTTTACAACCTATCATTGGCTGATTTAAAAAAGAATATCGAATAACTAAATTCATTAATCAATTAGAAAGACATACAGAAAAATCTAATTCACGAAAAAATATTAGGTTACTACTGGGATTCGAACCCAGGTCACCTCCTTTCCGGGGCCGGTGCTCTGACCACTAAGCTACAGCAACCCTCTATGTTTCCGTGAATATATCGACCTTATATGTAGTTCTTATTTTTATTAATTGATTAATTTTTAAGAATATTGTCTCCATACTCTAGTCAAAAAAATATAAAAGTTTCATTACCAGTGGTGACATTATGGCGGTAGCGTAGTTGTTTTGAATAAATTAAGTGAGGTAGGTACATAAAATAACATAAAAACAACTTTGGTAATTTAATGCATGTATGTCGATCATGGATGGAATCGATGAATGTCACATTGCTTAAAGTGATCACTTAAGTCAGCCAATAACAGGTCGTGAGCCCTGTTAACACCAAAAAAAGTTTTCTATACATACTTCTCTATGCAAATATCTTCGTCTCTGCGAGACATTTATATGTTACCTTAATTAAGATAAATTATAAATATTGATGCGACAAAATACAGTAATTTTGTTGTTAAAAAAATTGAACATACTAAAAACATATTTCATTCTAATGATATAATAAACTGTAGATACAACAAGCGTGAAATCCTGGCAAGTCAAAAAGAAAGTAATTAATTGCCTTACTTGTATTCGTTATCGAACGGACCTTCTTTGTGATTGGATGCGACGGTACGTCGAAAATAGAGTCCGGGAAAAAAGGAACAGAGTATCGTACACTGTTGTAAGAACGAGTATGTTATTTTAGTCACAGTGACTTCAAATTACCAGATTTAATTTTTGAATAACCTGTCTATTTACAATACGTCAATGTTTCAATCACTGTTTTTAAATTCTTCGGATTCATTCATTTTCATACACTTTCCGATATTATATGTAACGTACATTTAAGGGCCTAGATTTCAAAAATTTCTGTGTCCATAAGTCTTTCAAGAGTTTTACCGATTTACTGGTAATCCCATTTTCTGGTAAATTTGCTTGCCCTACTCTCTACGGCTCGGTTTTGATTTCAGATGACGTGTCGAAATGACTCACACGGCAACACGGTAGAGGTATATTATTTTTAATTTGTGACACGTTCGCGAGCTGGGTGGTATCCTATGTTTGGAATTTGTCTTAATTGTCAATGAGTGTACAAGCAAACCGTGAGGTGTGCTGGAGATATGGCGGATGGAAACACGATAACTTTGAGACGCTGATCCCGCCGCTGTCGCCGTGTGTGGCCGCACATTACAATTATTGCACACGAAACGTAATGGAATTAAAATTCACGCATTTTCTACAGTGATCTATTTCACGTGAGTTTCTTAATCAGTTTATTATAAAATAATGTTTTGAGAATAAAATAAATTTACTATACTATCGTATCTCGTACCTCTTAGTTCGTACCTTGTAGCGCGTACTTTGTATCTCATAGCATTCGTACCTGGTAGCACTCGTACCTCGTAGCACTCGTATCTGGTAGCACTCGTACCTCGTAGCAATCGTACCTCGTAGCACTCGTACCTCCCAACTCGTACCTCGTATACAAAGGTTCGGGGGAGTCTACTTCATTCAATTTTGAATATAAAATATTATTTACACTTTGGGTGAAATGTCGACGGAAATTAGTCATATCGTTAAAACTACTATCATGGTAGTCATTTAGGTAAAATATCAAAAATTCATTCCCTTTGATAAAAGTAAAAAAAAAATTAAAAAATATTAAAAGACGAATTAAATTATTGCGAAATCGTAGTATGTTTGTGTTAACGTGTAAACAACGCCATCTGGCAGCGTTAGTTTCGTGAGCGTCGTTTCGGCCGCGAGTTAAGTCTGTGAAAGTAGCATCATCTAATCTTACGTATTGGTATTGTTAGTGACGAAAAATAAAAATAATAATCCAAGATTCTTCAAAGTATATAGATAGAATAAAACTACGTTTACTTTACTTGAGTTTAATAATATATTGTAAAGTATACTACTCGAGTTTCGAGTGCAAAATTAAAAGCTCTCATCTCAGGTGTAATATAAAGTTTATGTTATATATAATTAAAGTAGTATAATATACAATAAATCTCTAACTGACTAAGCATTTTGATGATTATCATTAATAATCCCTACAAAAAAAACACCAATCCCATCAAATATGTAATTCAAGACTCTTCAAAATAAAATAAAAATCACAATAACGATTATTTTTTTAGAGTGTTGTTAGTTAATAAATTAATTATTGTCACCTGCATTTGCACAAATACCCAACTGCCGAAAACAGGTCTTAATTTATTGCTCATTAAACTTCATTTCTTATCACTATTTAATATACACAAACATTCATTTAATTTTCTAATATAGGTATATACCTAAATATACTTTTTAACTGTACTATTATATTTATATACATTTTGTTACTGTCCATGCACATAAAATTTTTATATATATTATTTTACTTTCACTATTGCTTTTGTATTGTACAATATATACTGTTCTTATTATCCACATTTTATATTTATATACTCAATTAATTAATAAATTAATCGTATAGTTATATAGTATTTTGTTTTATATCTTTATTATTTTTTGTTCTCACTATATTGTTCAGCTGCTCATCTCGGCACAGGTTCTTTAGGAAGAACATAGGAGATGAAGATAAATAAATTAAAGCAGGCAGCGCTTAAAATATTTATTTCATTATCATTGTCGTTAAATTATTTTTTGAAAAACATTAAATATATTTATAAAAAAATGAACTTGACGTAATGCGCAGGTATGCAAGACCCGATTGGATTACGGGATCCTGGTCCAGATCACAGAACACCTCACTAATATCCTCATTGAATAATATTAGCATCAGACAACATCCGTTCATTAATATTGATCGCCCGGCATTAAGTAGAAACTAATAGGACGCACAGGATCGATGGGGATTAGGGAGGTCTTAGGAGTTTGGCTGGTTCCGCTTCCCATTGGCTTCCAAGAGACTAGGGCTAATCAGCCAAGTCGTCAGGTTAACTGGACCAAGTGTTGCGGAGATTAAGGGATGCTGGAACAGCCTGTACTATTTTTAGATCTGTTTTTAGGGTGAGTGAAAATGTAATTTTCTGAAACATTTTGTCTTATTTAAGGTACACAATTATTTATCGTATTATATCAGTGTCAGATAATATTATTTAAAAAAAATAGATAATAGAATATTAATAATATAGCAATTATGTTCTTACTATTTTCATATTAAGCTAAACGCTTGTGCTATGAAAGTAGGACTAAATTGCAGGTGTCCTGGAATGGGGCTCGAACCACCGATCATTAGATCACTAAGCGAGAGTTGTAACCACTACTTCAATAAGCTACTGAAATTATTATATTATAATATTTTATTTACGACTAGCACTAATCGCAATGTGGGCAAACGGCATTTGTCCACATTCAATTCATTCATCAAATTATTCAAAATTCATCAAAGCTTCAATTCATCAAATTATCCAAAAAAAACCTGGCTTCCGTAAAGTCGTGCGGATATCCACAGACTTAGACTTAGAAGCAGCGCGAAAGTGACTTCGCGACCGACCGAAAACCTTCTTGGAAGGAATACGCAAACGGAACACGTGCATTGACAAGGGAGGTGACTATGTATACAAATGATGAACACCTTGAATTTCTACCCTTGTGTAAATAAAATGTTGAATGTAGTAGAAAAGTGTAGATAATTTTCAATTACAAAATTTTAAGAAAAGTATTAATAGATACTCGAGGAAATACCTGATCTGAGGTGGTCATTTAATAGGTGCCGTCTGTTAGTTTCTATGTTAGAGATCTGCTTTATATTTGAATATGATGAATGAATACGATTTGTACCTGCTGAAGTATCACATGCACAGATGTACCAAACTATCACAAATTATCTTCACAAGAAATCGTATTCCCACTGCATCATCACATTAAATTCTAAAAATGAGATACTAATTCAATTAACGAAATATAAACGTCACATTCACAACGGTTTAGGATCAGCAGAGTCGGAGTGATGTTTCGCAGATTACTTGGTACAGTTGCTTCTTGGCACGTCAGACTGACATGATGTTAATTCCTGAATTTCCTCCAGTCTGATTCTCTGAACGTCTCCTCAAGAAAAGATTAGCTTCTCTTGTCAAAATGTCGTCTCGACCGTGACAGGTAAGCGTCTAATGATGGCCAATATTGGCTGCATTAATAGCGCAATGATTCACTATTTAAAACATTCCTTCCAATCAGGCAAAATTTAAAGGTTGATGTGCTTTGTCGCATTAATTTATTTATCGATTTATTTAATTTTTAATTTATATCCAACGGTTAAATAAATTCGATTTTTTGTTAAGGATCAATACGAACTATTTATTCCTTTATAATAATACACAAAACAGTTATAAAATAAAAGAAAGATATAATATATAAATCACTTGATTATTATATCACTATTTCAATAATTGATGAAATTACAGTGACGAAATCTTGAAAGAGAGAATGTATTTATTGTGCAATTGGGCTTCCCAAAATTTCAGAGGAAATTAAAAGTACTTTTCGGAAGGAATCTTGCAAAACTGCTTATGCGTTTGTGTGCAAGAATTCATCACAGTATACGTTGCAGATCAAGAATACTGTTTGAACACGGAATGTGAATTGGATAAGTCAAGATGGGAAAAGACAGGTTCCTGGAAGGAAAGAAAGTCAGTAAAGGAAGCACGCCCTTACCTTTGTCCTTTAGTCCAGGTCAAAGAAAACACAACGCTGGTTTCTCCCTTATCAAAAGGGCAGTAGATCCTGAATTATTGGGGGGGGGGCTTATTCCTTATCAGAAGGCTTTCACAGAAGGCATCACGTAAACTGGGCACACACAAAACTCAAAACACAACGTCAAGCAAACAAGACAGTTCAAAAGTGAATAATAATATCATAGACAAAGGGTTTTTGTAGAGCGTGCACTATGAAAAGGTGTAGGGAAGGTGGATGTATTCTGTGACATCTGGTTCTGTTCATAAAGATCGAATAAATACATTATTTAATAAACCTTTAAAAAAATCAACTAAAATTAAAAAATACTTCACAGTTATTTGTTTAATAATTTAACCATATTTTATAGTCCTGTTCCACTTTTTAGTCTGTGGGGTAGTTTGTTAAATAGTTTTGGAATTACATATGTACTGTTTGTTCCCGGCTCCATAAAAATTATTTGTTTTATTATTTCTAGTTTTTCGTTTATTATTTGTCGTGTCTTGTAAATGTGTTGTACATATGTTGTGAATCTGTTCTTCACGTATTTTTCTAATGTTATATAAAATGTTCTGTGTCCAGATGAAGCAGTTGTTGTATCGGTAAGGCTTCAAATATATTACATAGGTTGTCAGGCTGGTCTTTGCTATTTGGGATAGTTAAAATTGTTTTTAATTGAATTTGTTTGAAAGTTAGTCTGTAGTTGCTACTATAGTTGAATTAAGCTGTAATTGAGTTTACCATACTGCAGTATATTTTACCATACCAGGTAGAATAATGCATTCAATAATCAAAAAAAAAAAACGAAGAACTTTAAAGTATCCATCGGAAGGCTTAAATGGAAATGGACTAAACATCAGAACAACCAGAAGAATCAGAAGAAGAGAGAAATGGTCAATAACAATAATGTATTGGTTCACTAGAGACAAGCAAAGGAAACGAGGCGGGCCTTCTAGAAGATGGGTGGATGAAATCAAGGCTACAGCAGGTGGCCCATGGACCAGAATAGCAAAAGATAGGGAGGAATGGAGGCAATTGGAGAAGGCCTTTGGCAAAAGGCATACTGACGGACCTGCTATGGTGTGACAGTCTAACTTGTCACAAGCTAATTTTAAATGTTATGAATGTCTAAATAATGGCTATTATTACTGTATTATTATACTATAATAGAAAAAATATCTTATCCTTTCTGATTTACAATTTATTAAATATTATTACGTTCTTGCCTAAAAAAACAATGTTTCTAATGATTAACTGAAAATTTATGTGAACTGAAATGTGCGATGATAAAATAACATAAGCTGTACGTCCGTGTTTATTTCTCTTTCTAACGAATACTTCACAACTTAGGATGCCCGAAGCAGAGTGCTAAAACGTCTTTTGTTTATTGTTTGACTACATTAATCACCACACTCTTGAAAGTGGGTGAAGATTGAAAATAAAATAATTCTTACTTTGAATGACAGTTGTAACAAATAAATAAAACAATTAAGGGAATTAATTGTTCGAAGAATATTTTTTCTTCTAAATGAAGGCTTGAACTTTGTGGTGACATTATAATTGAAATAAAATACAGATCACTTTGTTTTCACCACTTTATTAGATTATATAATCCTGAAGGAGAGAACATTTCTCGAAACATGTAGATTGTATAATCTAATAAAGTGGTGAAAACAAAGTGATTTGTGTTTTATTTTAATAAGGAAAAATTATATTATGAATGAATTTGGCGTTAACTTTGTTGAGATTATTCACGAAGATCATTAAATTGGGTGAAAAATATAAACATTTGTTACCCCTGTGTTAAATTATGTATTATTTTATATTTAACAACTCATGTTTCGAGAGTAACAGAATCTCTCGTCGACAGGTTGTAACGCATCTACCTGTAGACCTAAGCTAAATACCTAACTATAAAGTTTAATAACATAAGTTTTACGAAAAGCCCAAAGCTTGAGACTTTAAGCTACCGCATCGAGCTTTATTACAACTTTTGAGACTTTTAAGCACACACTTTATGCTTTAAGCTACTAGATAAAAACTTAAGTCGAACTTAGAACTTCGGAAGTATATTTACATGAAAGCTAATATTATTTTTTTTTTGTTAAGAATTTATATTTTCAAAATTGGCCAGTCGTGATCTATCTAGTGGTTAGGAAAATTCCTCCTCCGTTGTGTCCGTAGCTATCCAAAATTCTTTTGATATGTGGTGAGATACGTATTCCTATTAACGCGACTAGACTAATATAGAACGAATTCTTACCTAACTATGGAAGTAACACACGCACGAAACTAATCCGTACTCATAATTACCATAAGGTATTTATTTACTTAAGATGGTAGAACGCCTAACCGTTAACGACTCGAATTCCACGTATAATCTTCGAACACTTATAGACGAAATGCCAGAGACATTCATATATATATATACATGTTTTAACATATTTCCGAAATTATTTTGGCCCTTCTAGAAACCGTTCCAGAATTCTACAGTTTCGCCTATACGAGAGATAGCCGATATCGTCCACGACCTGAGTCGGCCTAAAAGCCAACTATATGCGGCGTAGCTGAGGAATAAACGCTAGTAGCAAAACCTCCTTACATAGCACCGCCATAACTATAATACCACCGGGGTTAAAATACTGTAATATAAAACAATACAATCGTTGCCAAGTTAACGGCATACGCTAAAGATTCCGCCCGCTTTGATTATCAACATCTCATAATAGCAGCTTAGAACAGTGTCAGCACAACCACATGCGGCACCCATTTATGACAGATTTACAAGATATAATAGCATACGTTATATTCAAAACACAAGTAAGAAACCTACCGATAGCGCGTCTCACGTTGTCCAATCTGCTCAATCTGTTCATAGTACATAGTAGGGGAAGACAAACATATATATATTCACAACAACTAGGCGCAACAGAGGCTCAGGGCAAGCTTTGTCTGACATTATCACGGCCCGAGATTCTAAGGGAATGGAAGATACAATTTTGTAAGTGAAATTTAAGAAGTGTCTAACCACTTCTGTTCAAACGTGGATTCTAGATGCCCCCCCCCCCTGTAGGGGGGAGGGGGATGCGGCCCCAGAGCATCGCCGCATCCGGTGGTTAACTCCTGTTTAGACATAACCTCCCACACTAAGCTGCAGACCAAGATCAAGCCGAGACTCTATTGCTCCTGCTGGAATCCCCCGAAGTCCTCGCTTCCCGGCGACAAACATATCAGGAAGAAATCCCGCGTCTGATATTAAGGTTTGTATATTGTCCCGCGGGGCAGTCAAATTGACTGGTGTATATGATGAGGATCCCACGTTGCGGCTACATGAGCCGGATTATTATGATGTTTACTGCCGATTAAAGGGCTGAATGAACTAACTGGGTGACTGGAAAAGACTCTCCCTTGAGCGCGTCAGTCAGAGCCATGTTAGCATCGCCAAATATAGTTGATGTGATTGATCCCACGGTGTAGTCTTATTGACTAGAGATATTAAATGATGGTAAAACAGCATGATTATTACAGTTGATTGTGAAGTTCCTGATATGTTTCTCGCTGGCCGGGAAGGGAGAACCCCGAAGGTCTCTGTATACAGCAAGTTAGAAAAGGTGGTGAATGATGAGAATGATGATGTTAGTAATGCCATCGTGCTCCTGAATGCGGTCCCGATCATAAAGTTGATTGTTAAACTGCTGACAGATCTCGTTCATTAAAGCGGTCCCGAGCATAAGTATTGATTGTCGAACTGCTACCTGCATCTTATAATTTCTCGTTCATGAGGAACGTCCTATCTCGTCCTTGAGTACGGAGTTATTACATTCACATACATTCATAACCAGAGCCCGAGCTCGTCGCACCAAGGGGACTGAAAAGACGTGAGAGGCTCTTCCCCTTAGATGTTAGAGGGGTAACCGCATCAAGACCTTCAGACCATCCTGTAATTCTTGGCTTTAAAACCCAGTCACAACCGGGTAGATACAGTTAAGATGGCCCTACCTAGTCCCTGACCTAAGGTGTCTCTCCAATCTAATCAGACTCCATAGCCGAGAACGCGCGCTCCGACATTCGACCCTGTCTTGCCACGCGAGTAGATCCAACTTCATCTTTTTCCACAATCGAAATTCCGCCTCCCAAGATCACGGGGCGTGAAAGACGTACGACTCCTCGCCTCCCGACCATGAAGAGACGAACTTCCCCATTCGGTTCTCGTTCATTATCCCATTTATAATCCCCGCGTGCCTAACCTTAAGAGTCTAGCGCCGGTAATAAGATCTCATTATGCTACGTTGGAAGTTAATATTGCACAACCGGGCGAAATACCTATTTTCCGCGATCATATTCAATTTGTAAAACGCAATAATATGTATTTATATATGTTAGCAAAACGTTTGAAATGCAGAATGCACGTATGATGACCTCGCTTCTATCCTAAAGATAATCAAGATATAATCCCGACGTTACGTCCCGACATCAGTACTAATTTGTTTCCGCGTCCGTTACCGTCGAACTCTGAACCCACGTAATGAAATGAATAGTGACCATGTGACAATGACAAATTATATAGCACGAACATTCCATTTGTTACACATAAGAAAACATCAGGAATAAATAATATTAAAGGTTCTTATCTTAGTTCTGTAGTTGGTCTGCTTCCGGGATGGCATCCAGATCCGAAGTCATATAACGGGTCCTCTCCAAAATTGAGCAATTACCAGCGCCTGTGTAGCCCTTCATTTCCCTTGTATATATATTTTAATATCAGCGCCTGTAAAACTGTATTAGATCCTAGAAACAAGAAAACTATTCCCTCTACGCCGAGCACATGCAGAACATAACCCCCTCAATCTAGTTCATCCACGGTTAAGAAAAAGGCGAAAGAATAGTAATAGTAAAAGGTCCCAACAGAAGTTGAAGTTCTCTGTAAACTGTCCATATCCTCTAGTTGCGCCTGTGTTTTCCAATAACAACCTTCCAGTCATGTATTTAACATAACGTCCTCCTTGTGTGTATGTGTGCTACAATATCTGTCATCCAGTTAGTGATTCCCAAAATAGTGTTTTCCTTGTATATATATATATATTTCAATATCAGCACCTGTAAAACTGTATTAGATCCTAGAAACAAGAAAACTATTCCCTCTACGCCGAGCACATACAGGACATAAACCCCTTCAAACTAGTTCATCTACGCCGTACAGTGATATCACATGCAGACACAAACAATATAATTACAAGTATGCTTGCGTCCCGCCGACTGGACGCCTGTGTTTTCCAATAACAACTTTCCAGTCATGTATTTAACATAACGTCCTCCTTGTGTGTATGTGTGCTTCAATATCTCCATCCAGTTAATGGTTCCCAAAATAGTGTTTTCCTTGTATATATATTTCAATATCAGCACCTGTAAACCTGTATTAGATCCTAGAAACGAGAAGACTATTCCCTCTACGCCAAGCACATACAGGACATAAACCCCTTAAAACTAGTTCATCTACGCCGTATAGTGATATCACAAGCAGACATAAACAATACAATTACAAGTATGCTTGCGTTCTCCCCCACCTTGGTGGAAATATTCGCATTCGTATTCACCGAATAGTAGGCCTGATATTCGTATTCATGAAGGTAGTATTCGTTGCATCAAGGTTATTATATTTACAAGTATGTTCAAGTTCCCCCACCTTGGTGGAAATATTCGCATTCGTATTCACCGAATAGTAGGCCTGATATTCGTATTCATGAAGGTAGTATTCGTTGCATCACTCTCAATAATAAAATCATATAGATAAATAATTACGGTAACTCATAAAAATATGATATTACTTATATTAAACGAACAAAGCAAAACAATCTGTCATATAAGTAAATAACGTGATCACGGAAGACCGAAGGTTAACTACCCCTGAACAAACCGCGAACTGCCCACAATAATGGAAAATGTTGTAGAAAACATTTCAAATATCTAATATTGAATGAATAAAACCATGCCATATGAATAACTATCGCGATTACGGAAGGCCGAAGGTTAACCACCCTTGAACACACCGCGAACTGCCCACAGGCCTGATATTCGTTTTCGTGGGAGTAGTATTCGTTGCATCACGGTCATTATAAAATCATATAGATAGATAATTACGGTAACTCATAAAAATATATGATATTACTTATATTAAACGAACAAAACAAAACAATCTGTCATATAAGTGAATAACGTGATCACGGAAGACCGAAGGTTAACTACCCCTGAACAGACCGCGATCTGCCCACAATAATGGAAAATGTTGTAGAAAGCATTTCAAATATCTAATATTGAATGAATAAAACAATGTCATATGAATAACTATCGCAATTACGGAAGGCCGAAGGTTAACCACCCCTGAACACACCGCGAACTGCCCACAATAGTGAAAAATGTTCTAGAAAGCATTTCAAATATCTAATATTGAATGAATAAAACAATGTCATATGAATAACTATCGCAATTACGGAAGGCCGAAGGTTAACCACCCCTGAACACACCGCGAACTGCCCACAATAGTGAAAAATGTTCTAGAAAACATTTCAAATATCTAATATTGAATGAATTAAACAATGTCATATGAAAACTATCACGGCTACGGAAGACCGAAGGTTGATCTGATCTAACCGTAAACGACCCACAATAATGGAATATGTTGTAAAAAAAACATTTCAAATATCTAATATTGAATGAATAAAAACAATGTCATATGAATAACTATCGCAATTAAGGAATATATACAATTCGAAACACGTCTTTATAAGAACTTGATAGGAACAAATCGTGTTTTCAACGATTGCCTAATGATACGCAATACAAACATGTAACGAGTTCAAATAAACCACACATTCATGTTTTAATAAAATAAATATAAAATCCAGATGCATTTTTAAAATATATTGTTTGTAGGAAATTCCTCGTACGATTTGAACCTATATCACGCTTACAATCGTGATATCAAAACACATAATTAAATTCCGAATTATCCCCAAAATAATACAGATCATATAGAAATCCGTGTATTCAATCGCCAGTATAGATAACAAAGCATTCTTTTGCATAAGGATACATCCGCCCTGAAGAATCTCTCGTACATTCCGAACCTCGCGACATTGAATATACATAATTATTCTGAATTTTAAATCCCACAAACAAACACGAAACACCCTTCGTCAGTAAAATATTCCATTTTAAAGCCTTTATATCTTTGGTAATATATGAATATCAAATTTAAATGATTTTTCATATGAACAGCGCCAGAATTATATATTTCATAAGCGTTATGCAATAATTCACCCGCTGGAATTATCACAGTCGCCATATTACGATTTCTTGTATATTGAATCTGAAGCGCGTATAGTAATAATTATCCCTAGGCCCAAAATACGTAACAAAACAATCCACAACATGTATCTTGTTCAAATAAACCACATAAATACTCCGATCCCAATTATTTCCAAACAATACAAATCATATAGAAATCCGTGTATTCAATCGCCAGTATAGATAACAAAGCATTCTTTTGCATAATTGAAAGTTACACAAGTATTAGGAAAGAACGCCCGCTGGATTATCACGCAAAACTATGAATTATTAAATCTGATGAGCGCTTAGTAATATAAGGTTCCAAATATGATACACACAAAAGGCAATAGGAATAAATAACATTGGAAATGCTTATCTGTTCACTGTTCCAATTCTCTTTGAATTATTATCAACCTCTGGCTTTTCCCTCGATCCAGCCAAATTAACTTCCTTACTTCGGACTCTCCTCGACAAAGCCTCCGCCGACCTTCAAGCTGAAACCTCAAGTGCCGCTTTCTAATTTGTAACGCCTAAAAATAGTCCCTATCTCGCGCCATCTTTGATTCCAACTAGCGTGTAAAAGTCAAAGTCTAACTCTCAGAAAGCCTCTGATTGGCCGAATTCGTTCCGCGGACAAACGTTCCTGATTGGCCAGATTCGGTGCTAACGGCGCACCTGTAATTGGTCCATCTCGTTAAACAAAATAACATAAAGCCTGCTTTACACGCCCGCGTGCAGAAATAATAAAGCTCGCCCGCACCTACTTATCCGGCAAATATTTAATTATAGAGTATTTAACGGGTTGTGAAGCTTCTCTTTATTATAAACTTTAGCAGATAGATATTTTCGTATAATTTTTCAGCAATGTCTATTTGAATAGGCCAATATCGTTACAGCTTCCCCCTGGGGCGGCGCGGTACGATCGCATGAGCAGGAACGCGTCGCCACAAACATAGGTAGCTATTAGACCCCTTCGTTCCTTCGTTTGGCATCATTTGGTATACCCTTAGAAAATTCATCCGCGAACCAGGTGTTGCAAGTAGCTATGGTAAGACGTATTAGCTAAATTGACTAAGTCCTACGCGCAGGCATGTTAGAAAGTTAATAGGAAACCAAAGATCCGTATCTACATCATTTAAACAGCAAGTAAGGCTCAAATACCCACAATTAATCGAAAGTAACTTGAACGCCTCATACGATCGCGCCCGTTATTCAACTAGATCTTAAAATCGTCAACATTGTATAAGCAATCCTGCTTATAGCTATGCTTCCCCCGTTCTGAAAGAATTTGATTTCATGTTAGAATTTCGTCCCCATGTAAGTGTTCATCAACACGTTATACCATTGTAAACCCTTCCCCCATCCAAAATTGGTCCGTTTTATCCACACTTCCTCTCTCAAAATGCGTTCGCCGCAAGTTATTAAAATAGCACGCCTTACTACAATAATCTACTCCCCGTAATAAAGAAGTAGTTTAGCAATCCCGACGATCCCAAACGCACGTGTTCACGCAGTGATGAAGACGCCTTGTTCCCAACTACAACTGTTTTTTTTTTCTAAAAGTGTTCGGTTAATATAAATATTAGAAATCGAAAGAAAAGGTGACCGCATCCATTTTACTCAACTGATTGGGAAGATCCGAATTCCTATTATCAATCGAACGTCCCATCGTTGTGCCTGTCAATTACTCGACCCCATTCCGCTTTCAACAGATCAAAAGAGACACCACTTCCCCCGCTCCGTCACTCCCCGTTCCCCTTTATAGATGGGACATCCCTAGTGCTCACCAGCTCGTTACATTGTAGCACTTCCCCCGGCGTATACTTCCCCTAACACCTTCTGACTAGCACCAATACCCGAATATACACGACGACAAGGACACTATACAAACAAATTCGAACGCGAACCGCGATAAGTTTTTAAAATTCCAGAATTGTGTTAAACTATGATTTTGATGTTCATCTTATTCGTATGAGCCAAATAATGTGTTCAAAATAACTTAGTTTAAATTTATTTATTTCAAAATAAAAATTATCGGGCGGTTCATTGTACTGCTACTTTCGCTTAAACAAACATTTTCCTAGAAAATTATATTTATACAGACAATTTAATCGCCTTTGTAAAAAAACATCTGTTTCAACAAAATATTCTTCGTTTTCAAGTGGTTTATTGAAAAGAAATTGACTTTATTTATGATCAAAGATGTGTAATTCTTTCAACAAATTTCTTAATTATTTTATTTTGTGTACGAGATATTTATGCACTCACATTACTATAATGTATATATAACAATAATTTCGCAAATATCTACTATCTGTAGCTACTAAATACTACTACATACAACTACCTCTGCGATTCTTTCTTAATTCTGTTCATGTATGATAGTATTATATATGCAAGATATAAACAACGAAAGAAAATCATAACATAACATAGAATGGATCTACCTAGCATAGATAATTTGCTGCTAAAATATAAATCTCGAGGGTAAAACGTCAAGGTGTCGTTCATTTTGTACGAAGACGGCATGGCTGGGGCACCCGCAGAAGAGCCTGCAGCTACATCAGTCGTGATGAGACGAGAGGAGAGTGACTCACGGAGGTTCATCCTGGAATCGAGCGGAGTTGACCAAGACAAAAATGAAACAGCAATAAGGAGGACTTGAAAAACAATTGTTGGACAAATGAATTCATCCAATCATATGTTGCAATGAATAACAACGAGCACCTGTTGAAGAGCAATTGGATAACACGTCATGACTGTGCTGTACACAGATTTTAAAACAATCAGTTTTGTCTTGACACTAATCTGGGACTATCTTATCACCGCACTATATAGAGAATGTTGAACGCCGGCTGCAATTTAATTTATTCCCTTTTATTAGCCAATACAATTTACATCTTAAAGATAAACGGAACTAATGACCTTCTAACGGTGGATTGCTTAAATAATTGTTATACACATTGTAAAAAAAATTTTTGGTTTTTCGAAATTTCTAACGAATAACAAAGAACGGCGGCTTTTATATACTATCATAACAACGGTTAGTTTAAAATAGATTTTTACCACAAATGTTGCTTTATATAATCAAGTTGTAGAAATTTCTATTTGGTATGAATTATGTGCAGTTCCCCTGCAACTGCACATGATGCAGCCACTTTCGGAGAAATTTCAATTTCTCATTCCGTTTACCTTCCAACCGGCACTGAGAGCGCTTAGATTAAAAATCCGAGGTGAGATTAATCTCGCGGTCGTAAATTTCTAGCTTTTATGCGTTTAGCTGTCGCGCGTCGCGTCGAGTAGCTATCCAGATGTGATTGCCAAAATCGATATCCTCACGCAGTTGTAACTCGCGTGCTATTTTATTTTAGCGGTCCAGGGCCGGTGCAAAGGTATTCATAAAAATAAAAATAATTTCAGCGCCATCCATCTGTGTGTGCAAGATCCGATCTGCCATACAAATATTCGTATCAATCTATATATATAAAAAGATACCCGTGTTTCCCTACCCGCCAAGTTTTCTCCACAACCAGCCACAACCACCCAACCGTAGTTATGGTGGTGGATAGCCCTTGGTGTCACATCGAAAATATGCGAGGTTGGTGGGAGTGGCTGACGAAAATGTGCTTTCTAGCAGGTTGTTTTGTTATAGGAAGGCCGAAAATGCTCCAGATTGTTTCAAAATAGACGCGCCGACTGTGCCAGTGAGTGTAGAGAGTTCCGGAAAAAACTGCTCTAGAGAGTTCTGGAAGGAGAAGGTTCTAGAAAATTCCTGAAAATGATCAGTGAAAATTCTAACATGAAGGTTAAAAATACACTTTATAGACTTTCTGAAAATTATCCTTCAAAGGGCCAATATTTAGAGCAATACCTGAAAACAAGCAGCAGAAGATAAGGCTTATGGAAACAGAAGAATCTAAGAATTTGAAGCAGAACGCCAATAGCATGCTAAAATTATTAGTAGAAAACGCAAAGGAAAATAAGAAAGCACGGGGATATCAGACAGTCGCTTTGCCCAATATGCCCTTGAACTTGTGGATCCAGCATTCATTGAAAAAAAACAAGTCTATCTTCAGCAAAATTTTGTCGACTTTTGCCAGTTTTTTTAAAATTATAATATTTTGAAGGATCATGTCATTGAATAATACGTATACCTAAATTCTTTCTTTAGCTTTACAGTTTGCCAAGAACGTGGTAGAGTTATGTTCGCTCAAAAGTTTTGCTCTTCAAATTGTGCGGCTCTAGGCAATTGCCCGTTCGCGTATGCAGATACGCCGGGTCTGATTAAGTGTTTGCTGGCTTTGTTAAGTGCGTCCAGGTTTTTAGACGCCATTTCTGCTCTGTCTACTATTCCCCAATGATAGAACTTGACCGAAATCGTAATAAAAAACATTTCAACAAAAGTTTTCTTGGAAAGATTCTACTGATAAGAAAATCCGGGTTGTTTTTCGATTATTTTTGAGCGGAAACAGAAACGTACAGATCTTGATGAGTTAGCTCCTAATCTTCACTTAGATTTTATCAAAATACGAGTCGATTCTTAAATGCGATGATTTCGATAAATATCAAAGATATTTAAACATTAATTTGAGGTAAGACTCAGTAACGTGAGGAATAGTTCAATGCCTCGAAAATTACCATTTTATATCGTTATTTAAAGCAATATTGAAAACCGCTAAAGTATTCTTAATTTATTTGACATGTTTTGCTTTCAGTTTGCGTGACTACTCTTGGAATAAATTATATCTGCAGGTATTTGTATAGGGGAAAATGATTAAAAATAACTAGAAATAAAATATCGCATTATTAAAGAAATCTAAAGCTTTAAAAGAATTTTTCCAATAAAGTAGTAAGAAATAATAGCATCAATTAGAGATTAGTTAACATATTAATAAAAAAGTTAATGCTGGAGCAAAAATATAAGGAATATTTGTTTTGAAAAAATTCATAACTACACATTAGTTTTAATATTATGTACTTGTTTTTAATATATTTTAACGTAAGACCTCGGTCAAAGAGACGGGAATCTGTGCGAAATAAAAAGGGCGTATATTCAATGCAGGGCGCAAACCGGCAGAAGAAGAAACAAAATTCTTAAGTATGATTTTATGTGTGTAAAACCCAAATTTTCATTGTTTTAATACGATATTAATGCAGCACACTCGGTGTTAGAATTGAGAACGAGCTACGGTTAGGATTTCACTTCATGTGCTGAAATGTATTTCATGAACTTAAATAAATTCAGATACGATATTTTAGCATTCAAATTTACGGACATACGAGTATCTAATATTACTTTTATAATGTTAAAATAAAAAGATCATCCCAATTATAATAATTTCGTTGTCTGTTTATCCGTCCGTCGTAACTTCGTGTAACGTCCGCAACTTCTTTATAGTAATTTTTTTCTTTTTTAACTAACTTCATAGATATTTATTTTTATTTTGATTAAGTTGCTTCTTTATACTAATTTAATTTTATATAAATAAATAAATATTTATTCCTTAGGAACTGACATGTAAAAGTACCGTCATTTTTGACGGGTTACAGATTGAAGTACAAAATAAAAATGTGTTTAATGAAGGAATGGTTCAATTTTTGAAAAATTTTGCAGTAGTAATGTAATCAATTAATTTATTATTTTAAAAATATACTGTCACGTGTCGTGGCTGTGGGAGGAATTAATGAAAACGCTGGAATTTAATAACGGATTTATTAACTACTGATTAATTAATAAATCAAACGTACAAAGTCACTTAACACTATCGAACTTAACGCTTTTTCTTAAATTAAACTGTTTCGTAATTTATCACTTGTAAATGGACACTATTACCGCTTGAATATTGTATTCAACATTCACTACAACTTTCCAACTTGTTTCCGTACGTATTAATCGATATACGATTTATTTCGATACGTAAGAACTTTTCTAGATTATTCGCTGTAGAATTATCGCTCAATTGACCACCCTGGCCTCCGGAGGTCACGGCTGTCTTCGCTTCCGTTTCGCTGTCAAGCGCGCTAATACAACAACAAATCTCTCGCGCGGCCTGACCCGTATTTATATCCGTATCGAGGTACTTTGTACTTTCTGACCTCTTCGAATGTTTAGGAGACGATTCTCGTTGCTTCTAGATTATGCAGATTGATTCAACAGAACATTGTAGACCGTATTAGATTCTTCGATAATGTTGTGACCAAAATAACTTCCGCTTGACATGAGTGCGTGATTCTTATTAGCCTCGTTACAATACTGTGATGGTCGACATAGAGATAGATTTAATAAATTTAGAAAATCTTAAAATAATAATATTCAAAAAAGCCAAGTATGGACATCAAAAATATATTTCTTCCGGTTTGAATCGTTTAAAAGTAAAAGCCTGATATATTTCTTCTCAAGATTCCATGTATTACAAGAGGCTAACAAAATATTGAATATTCAGCTATACAAGTAATATTTCTTAGATCTTTATTATACCATAGATATAATTCTGTGTTAAATTAATATTGTTTGCCAATCCCAATAGACTCGATCTTGTGAGTAGGTGCGAACGAGCCTTTATTATTTATGAATAGGAACAGCAAGTCTCGCGTGTAGCGAGTGCTTTACCATTATTTTAACGAAACGGACCAATCACAGGCGCGCTTTGCCTTCGACGGGTTGAGCCGGAGGCGACCGTCCTGATGACTGAATCCGGCCAATGGCGAGCGCCGGCGGTGAGGTCATCGCGCATAGGATGAGTCACTGCACTAGCGTGGATTTCAGAGGTATGGTGAAATCGTTACTATAAAAGGAGCGAACACGATATACTCTGCCCCTTCAGTTCGAGACCAGACTTGCGAGCGGGAGCGCTGCCCAACAGACTACCGACGGAGCCCTGAGTTCCAGAACAGCATTTGCGGACGGAGTTGCTGCCCGGACGTATGGAGGAATCTACCATTCATCAGTACCAGAGAGGATCATACCGCCACTGTGTAACAGCTAAGGAACACATTTATATTATCTATCGATTAATTATTTTCACTATTGAAATGTATTTATTTTGGGAAGATTTAAAATCGGAGCAATAATGTATAATTAATATCACGATTTCTTGTGTGATCTTGGCTCAATTCGTACGGGAATATCTCCCAAACGAATATATTTTGATGCATGGGGATTTTCATACCATTTGTATTAACAATTGATTTTACGGAGCTCTATAAGCAGTGCTTAATAGATTCATAATAATTGTCGACGCGTTATGTATTGCATAACCAGATATCAATCCAAATCGTACGAGAAATTCTTCCGAACGAATATATTTTAAAGTATGGGGATTTTCATACTATTTGTACTAACAATTGAATACACATAATTCTATAAGAAACGCTTAGTAGCCTTATAAAAATTGTATTGCATAAGTATTGCGCAATCCGGTCTTCAGCTAACTCTTTATGATTTGAGTACCTCGGTACATCTGGCTTAACAAGTAGCTTCAGAACGACGAGTAAAGGACAGAATGGGGAGATCTAACTAAAGATTGGGGATATCTGGTTTGTGATGGCCTAGCTGGTTGGGGCGTAGATGCTTCGTGCATAGGCCTGGAATTCGCCAAGCCCCTGCAGGGTCCCTTAAAGGCGGGGCCCTCCTTGTTGCTCGGGGTCGTCAATAAACCGACCTCTTTCCTCACCAGGCGCAGGACACATAACCCACAAAAGGTTCCCTTTGTCTTTGGAAGGATTTTCATGCCTGAATGCTGTAAAACCTTGATAGAAAACGTTAACTTCTATTTCGTCCTCTGTAAGAAAGACAGGGCCAGAATAAAGTATAAAAATCATTCACTCATATGGAATAGCTGGGATATTATAAATATGTTACTAACACTCTAACATTTGTCCAAAGTAAATGTTGCAAGATGCAGAATCGTGGGACGCCATTCTGAAAAGGCATAATGAGATTGCACAATAATTTGTAACATCGCTGACTATGCCCGCAAAGGAGGCTAATGTCGTCATCAATTCGTACCAAAAGAGTACATGATTCTTCAAACACCGGCCTAAAAGAAAGGCGCCTCAAGACAACACACATCATCAGAAACTCGTACCAAAAGAGTACGGCCTTCTCAATTATAAGCCTAAAAGAAGGGCGTCACGGGATCACATCTCGTAAAGAAGAGATAGAGTCTCGGGATGCAGTAAGTTCCGGAGGAACAAGGGGGGTCGTTTAGTCACTTAGGAAGTCGGCCACCGGGTCTAGGCGGGCGCGGAGCCTAAACCCCCCTCGGCAGAGATGCTGAGGGTTTAAAAAACCAAAATTTAGCATTCAAAGAAACTATTATTTCATATAAACTCACGGGCTGTTGTAGAATCCTTTCGAACAAACCATCCCCGAGACCTTATCTACTTATTTATAAAGAAGTTTCGCTTCAAAAATGTCGTATTTCGTAAATAGCAAATATATGTATTATTTTCTCAAGGAATTAATATGAACAGGTTCATGCACGTCTAGGACGAAACCATTCAAGGTAAGAATTTGCTAATACAAAGTGTTTATAATTATTAATTTCAGTGTTATTTAATATGTGTGAATTTTTCCCTTTGCACCGTTCGAACAATTCTACTGGTTTGTCCCCAAACGGAAATGTTTTATTTCTAATACACGAATTCTTCTGGTGAACGTATTTTATTGTAACATAAATGTATAGATTATTAGGTTCGTTAGATGTTTTTATTACGTAATATTATGCAATTGTTTCCACACTGCTCCTATAAAAGAATTTGAAGTTATTACGATACACAACGGGGTCCTTCATCCATTAGACGAATCATGTGCCAATTCAACGACGTATTACGAATAGTATATATTGTATTTATCGAGATTTAGTCGCATTTATTATTTCTAGTGAGGTTTTTAGTATTGGTTCCAGGCGCCATTATGAGGCGGAAATAGTTCATATTCATAGCCCGACTGCAATAGGTATTTTTGTCGCGTAAGAGGTAGCACTTTTAGGAATATAACTGTGTTTTATGTTTCGTCCCTGACGGACAGGATGGTATAGCTGTGGCTATTTAGGTAATATACTTAGTAAATGCAAAGGGCATTAGGTATTATCGATTTCGTCTGCGAACCCAAGATGTTAGTTAATATTTTTAGTTAATATTGCATTCAAAAGCGCAATTTTCACAGAATAATTATTTCCAGTTAATAATATATATTTTAGTTAAATGTATAGTTAGCACAGGCAGAGTATTAATATTGTATAGAATACATTATTTATAATATTTCAAGAAGGTATAATATTTTATTCCGCGATCCTTTTATAGTTACAGCGTATCTGTCGACCTCAGCCGTTGCCACCCGCGCCATACAACTATTTTCGCTAACATCATACGGCAAATGACTTTATTCATTGCAATGAAATTTATATTATTTAATATTATTTTCCACGACGTATTTTTGACGGGTCACCCCATAGGATTCATCACATTGTTAGCCGCGGCCAGGAGTTGGCAAATTAATTGAATATAATAGCTAAAATTAAATATCAACTCGCGGCGATTAAGCAACGGCCTTTTAAATAAATTATTAATACAAAATTCATCGTTAATACGTTAGGAAGACCCACTATCTACTTGGGTCATCACAGTGGTGCCGTTGACCAGACAGGATCGTATTCGTTGGACTCATTTGCATAGTAATAAAATCATTTTGGTTTAGTTAATATTATAAATGAAAGAAAATATTTGATTATAAAAGCGGTTTTATTTAAACAATTGCGGACCACGGTCCGTGACATCAAAGAAAAAAGATTGAGCATTTATGTGAACCACGTACTGAGATTTGTAGGCAAACGTGATACTAGGTATTAGAAATTTCTTTAGTTTGTTTGTTTGTCGTATAGATAGTTGGCATTTTTATTATTTAATATTTTGTGAACGAAAATTATTGTAGTAATTTTGGTCCTTGAGATATATTTGAATTTTGAGCATGGCTTTGATTTTAGAATGCCTATTTCTCTGTAAAACAATTGCTCCATTTTATAGAATCTGTGATTTATTTCATAACTCATTCATTGTTTATTTAGTTTGAATTCAAATGATTCACATTTGAAAAATATTTTTAATAATTGTTTGAATGCGATCTCACAAGTATGCCACCGTCACAATCTAAAAAAGACCATCGGGATTTGCGGATCGCAGTATAACAAATATGTAGTTGTGATTCAAACGAATCACATTTGAAAGGTTTTAATTATTGCATTTGTTTTTCGCAAGTATACCACTGTCACGGCCTAGGCCATCGGGATTTGCGAGCGCTGTGTAATGGGAGAACACGCGCGACACGGCTCCCCATACAGTACCGTCCCGGGTCATGTTCCGCCCGACTGCGAGCGTTCACGAAATAGACCGGAGACGTTTGAGGGTTTAAGGTTTAACAAGTTCGACCTTCGCGCTCGGGCTAGTACGAAGGGACAGTTAGCTGCTCCACTGAAACGGATTCGCACGGCGCCCGAAATGCAAAAATACACACCTGTATTACGGGCAGATCACCGCGACAGATTTCAGCGCGCGCCACGGAGGGTTTATGATAGCTTAAAATTCGGTTTTAATTTAATTTCTTATATTAATATAAACTAATAATTAACCCACGCTAGATAAAATCTGTTCAGTGGCAAATATTTTCGCTTACGAGTTATGCAATAGTAATTAATAATAATAGCAGAAAATATAAAAGTAAAAATAAATATAAAAACCGGATAACAATTTAATAGAAAATATAAACACGAGAATAAATGAATCTAAAAGAAAATAAGATATAAAAACGAAAACTTTTAGTATACGGATGCACAGGAATTATATTAAACGGATTTTTCCTGGTGAACATTTGATATATATTTTGTTTTATAATAAAATAAAATAAAAATTATAAATCCGATGTTTTATAATATTTACTTTTCTCTTTCGGTTGTGTACAATTATGATACAAATGCGAAAAATATTTTAATAATTATCCGTCTGGTTTCATAATTAAAGATTAATATAAGTTAATTTTAATTAAATTAAGGTTAATGTAAATTAAATAAATCCACACTTGTTATATATTTGTCTTATGGATATTAAAAAGGGTTTCTATATTTGAAAAAAAAAGATTAAATTCAGCTAATTTTTACAGATAATAATTACACAAAAAATTAATTGATTATAGTATTCTTACAAATCTACTTATATTATTTGATAACTTTCACGTGCATGTTTCGGAGATACCTTTTTATCGTCAAGGTGTTATATTACAAATTGTCCTAAAAAAATAAAATGTCAATCTACAATGTTGCTGAATTAATTGAAAAAAAATAATAATTTCCTTCATTGATTTATTATGGTCCTTAATTATTTTAATTATCTAAATGTGTTCTTAATTGTTATACACAGTTATATACGGTTCTGGTTATTCAAACTAATTATAATTTCTTTGTTGTATGCAGGATTGATAGACTTGTTCGTAATATAAACACAGACGCGTATTGTTGCACGAAATAATTATTTGAGTTTCTTGTTTTGATCTAAAATTATTTTGATTTGAATTACAAGAATAAAATTGCTTCCATTTTTATTTACAAGACGGCCTGGCATATGAATTAAAATGGTCATACTACCGCCATCTAGCGGAAATCAGAGAAAGTTTTGAGCCTTCGCTAGTATTAGTCTATAGGAAGCGGTAATAGAGAGCGCAATATATATATTCTCTTAGTAACGAATAATTAAAAATTGGACTTCTTTGTTGTTTTTTTATATATATTCCTTTGTTTCGCTTCATTGCAACGTTAATTGAAATTGTTTTATCTTCATTAATATATATTATATTATAATAAACGTTGATATAGCTTATTTATAGGCAGAGTAGAAATAAACATCAGCTTATTTGACTACAGAGATGAGATATGGTAGACGGACAGTTGGCTTCTTTAATGATCATAGGGTTCACATACAGGGTTGATAATGGTTAAATGTTTACATCACACTACTTCAAATTTCGTACGTATCTATATTGGGGTTGTTTTAGTTTAGGAGCAATCTTCTTGGAAATAATACAAAAGTAAATCCGGAATTAACGATATGTGAGTTTCTTCAAGTTTTGAGAAGTCGTAACGCTATGATTGATAAAGCATTTATTGTTTTTACTATACATCGGGTGTATGTAAAAATCCTGTTGAATAGTGATAAAATAAAATAAAAAAGAAATTTTTCAGGAGAGCTTTTGAATTCTTCTGGAACATTTTGAAAAAAAAAAATTTTGAAAATAGATTTTTAGTAGATTAAATAGTAGTAGCATAACGAAATCATTAGCTTCATCCACCTTCATGCGTCGTCGTGGCCATTACTTTTAGATTGAGGTAGAAAGGTTGGACGTTTGGATCTTGAATAGATTCCAGTCGCATAGCAAACCGAATTATACGTTAGGAATTCTTGATTCAGTTACACACATACATCTTCTGTGGATATCAGTGTTGTTGATGACTACTACAGCTAGTACAGATATTAGGGTTTACCTCTTCTGATATGTAACAATGTACTTCGTTAAACATGTTCGCGTTGTTAAAGGAAAACTTTAAAATTTTATAATGTTGAATATACTTGAGATTCTTTCATCAGCGGGGGGAAGTATGGGGATGAATACATATAAGTAGAAGTTGTTTTAGGTTTTCAATAAGTTTTGTGAGGAATAATATTACAGTTATACGGAGGAGTCGCGCCTGATTATTTGACAAACGCTTAACAATTTGGGGGAAGACAGGTTAGTAAGGAATAGTTATGGGAAACTTTTATTGACATCTGGATCCACTTCTTCTACAAACATGCGTCGTCTTTAGATATCACTCTTGAGGGTTGGCTGGAAAGTTAATTGAGACGGATAATAGTTATATATACTGTTACGTTCTACAATTATCGAAGAGGTTGTTCCTACCCTTTTCTGCCTCTTCTTCTTCTTCGTCTTCTTCTTATTCTTATATGCTAACGGTTATATATATATTCTCTTTCCCCTTTTTATTTATACTGACTTCAACAGCGTCTTCTTCTTCTTCGGTACGAAGGTTTTTTTTTATTGGTTATGTTCACTCTAGTCTTCTTCTTCTTTGAATACATACCGTTTATGCTTCTCTTCTATAAATAGCAATTATTACAATACGTTGCAACTACTTTTCGTCTTATGGTATATCTTTCGACTGCTTCTCTGCTTTTTTCTTCTTCTTCTTTTTCTATTACTACATTCATTTCGTCTTCTTCCATTTATCTTTTACTTTTCGACTGTTTTTCTGCGTCTTTTCTTCGTCTTCTCTTCTTCTTTACCTTTTCTTCTTCTTCTTCTTTTCCTTTTACTACATTCTTTTCTTCTTCTTCTTCTTTTCTTCTTCTTTCTTCTCTCTTCTTTCTTCTTCTTTTTCCTATTCTCTTATTTCTTCTTTACTATTCGATTCTCCACTTTCTTCTTCTTCTTTTTTTCCTATAACTACATTCATTTCGTCTTCTTCCGTTTATCTTATACTTATCAACTGTTTTACTTCGTCTTCTCTTCATCTTCTTCTTCTTTTCCTATAACTACATTCATGACTTCTTCTTCCGTTTATCTTATAATTTTCGAATGTTTTTCTACGTCTTTTCTTCGTCTTCTCTTGTTCTCTACCTACTGCTACATTCGCGTCTTCTTCTTATTTTTCTTTCAACTTCTTCTTCCTCGTCTTTATCTACTGTTACACTCGGTTGTGTCTTTTCTTCTTTATCTTATGCCTTTCGATGGATTCATTTTCTTCTTCTTCTGTTGTCATCCACTACTTTGCAGCTTCTTCTTCCTCTTCTTCATCATATTACACCAACAATAAATTATGGCAGTCATTACAGTTTACTTAGAATATAGGGGACAATAGGTTTATTCTACATAATAGGAATGTACTGCGCATATGCATAAGGTTCAAAACACAGGTGGGGTACTAGAGTTCATTTTGTCGCGGTTTGCAATCATAGTAGGAATATGCGGTTGACCATTCACTCGGCTAAAACAGGACGATACGAGTTAGAAATAGAAAGGGGTGTATAGTTTGGGGGAAGGGTGTGTATAGTTTGGGGAAGGGGGTGTATAGTTTGGGGGAAGGGGGAATTAGAGTTGTGTTACAAGATGGTGAACACTTGTCGGGGTACACCATTGTAGGATAGCAAGGAATAGTTATTGGAAACCTTCTTGACACCTGGGTTATGGTTGAAGCTCTACTTCTTTAACAAATATGCATCGTCTTTGGGCATCTCTCTTGAGGGTCAGCTGGACAGTTAGTTGAAACGACGTCCAACGGTTATTGAAGGGGCTTGTCCATTTGCGACTAGTCATTAGAAAATTTGGAGGCGGACTGCACCTTTTCTTTTTAGAGTGGATAGCAAGTATCATCGTCATCATGTTTACTCGTGTACAGGAGATATTGAGATCGAAGTGTTTGCTCTATATATTAGGAAGCTGGTTGTTAAGTTTATATGAATAGGTTGTACATTAATTCATAGGTAAACATAATTCTGGAACTTCAAATTTATCATAGCTCGCATTTTATAGGGGAAATATACAGTAAATATTTACTCGGTTGAGTTGGTTTGTAAAGCTTGAAGATGAAGTGGGGAGTATCAGGGGAAGTATATGCTGGGGAAAGTAGTATAGAGTTGCGAGTTGGTGGACACTAGGAGTGTACCATTGTAAGGGAAGTAAGGAGCATAACAAAGTGGGGGAAGGGGCGTTCCTTTTAAGTGTTGATAACAGGATG
This sequence comes from Agrypnia vestita, assembly GCA_016648135.1. Taxonomy (NCBI): domain Eukaryota; kingdom Metazoa; phylum Arthropoda; class Insecta; order Trichoptera; family Phryganeidae; genus Agrypnia; species Agrypnia vestita. Next base: position 3,623 of record JADDOH010000688.1, on the reverse strand, counting down.
GAGCTTGAGTGGTTAGCAGACACAATGATGAGATTACTGAGGCATTCAATCGATTATGGAGAATCGAACCTTTCCAATCAATTGAATAAAATTGATACAGTCCAATTTTGCTTGCAATTCTTATATTCATGTTAGTTGTACACATTTCATTTGAATGATAGGCAGAGGGTTTACAGTAGCTTTAAATACACAAAAAGGATTCCATTGAAAAGGAATTCTACCCTAATAGAAATATAGTACGCGGGGAAAGGAAAGAACAACGATTTATTTTAAAAGGAATTTTAGAAACTCTTGATAAGTATCACGAGATATACTATCCTATTGGGTTATTTAGCAGATAGGCTTGGTCTGATAGATCATTCCTCTCTCTAAATAAGGGGGAAGCTGTGATGGTCGACATAGAGATAGATTTAATAAATTTAGAAAATCTTAAAATAATAATATTCAAAAAAGCCAAGTATGGACATCAAAAATATATTTCTTCTGGTTTGAATCGTTTAAAAGTAAAAGCCTGATATATTTCTTCTCAAGATTCCATGTATTACAAGAGGCTAACAAAATATTGAATATTCAGCTATACAAGTAATATTTCTTAGATCTTTATTATACCATAGATATAATTCTGTGTTAAATTAATATTGTTTGCCAATCCTAATAGACTCGATCTTGTGAGTAGGTGCGAACGAGCCTTTATTATTTATGAATAGGAACAGCAAGTCTCGCGTGTAGCGAGTGCTTTACCATTATTTTAACGAAACGGACCAATCACAGGCGCGCTTTGCCTTCGACGGGTTGAGCCGGAGGCGACCGTCCTGATGACTGAATCCGGCCAATGGCGAGCGCCGGCGGTGAGGTCATCGCGCATAGGATGAGTCACTGCACTAGCGTGGATTTCAGAGGTATGGTGAAATCGTTACTATAAAAGGAGCGAACACGATATACTCAGCCCCTTCAGTTCGAGACCAGACTTGCGAGCGGGAGCGCTGCCCGAGAGACTACTGCCAGAGACTTCATTTGGAGAACAGCATTTGCGGACGGAGTTGCTGCCCGGACGTATGGAGGAATCTACCATTCATCAGTACCAGAGAGGATCATACCGCCACTGTGTAACAGCTAAGGAACACATTTATATTATCTATCGATTAATTATTTTCACTATTGAAATGTATTTATTTTGGGAAGATTTAAAATCGGAGCAATAATGTATAATTAATATCACGATTTCTTGTGTGATCTTGGCTCAATTCGTACGGGAATATCTCCCAAACGAATATATTTTGATGCATGGGGATTTTCATACCATTTGTATTAACAATTGATTTTACGGAGCTCTATAAGCAGTGCTTAATAGATTCATAATAATTGTCGACGCGTTATGTATTGCATAACTAGATATCAATCCAAATCGTACGAGAAATTCTTCCGAACGAATATATTTTAAAGTATGGGGATTTTCATACTATTTGTACTAACAATTGAATACACATAATTCTATAAGAAACGCTTAGTAGCCTTATAAAAATTTTATTGCATAAGTATTGCGCAATCCGGTCTTCAGCTAACTCTTTATGATTTGAGTACCTCGGTACATCTGGCTTAACAAGTAGCTTCAGAACGACGAGTAAAGGACAGAATGGGGAGATCTAACTAAAGATTGGGGATATCTGGTTTGTGATGGCCTAGCTGGTTGGGGCGTAGATGCTTGCCGGCACTTGGGCGTGGAACCCGCACAAGCCCCTGCAGGGTCCCTTAAAGGCGGGGCCCTCCTTGTTGCTCGGGGTCGTCAATAAACCGACCTCTTTCCTCACCAGGCGCAAGGCCACATAACCCACAAAAGGTTCCCTTTGTCTTTGGAAGGATTTTCATGCCTGAATGCTGTAAAACCTTGATAGAAAACGTTAACTTCTATTTCGTCCTCTGTAAGAAAGACAGGGCCAGAATAAATATAAAAATCATTCACTCATATGGAATAGCTGGGATATTATAAATATGTTACTAACACTATAACATTTGTCCAAAGTAAATGTTGCAAGATGCAGAATCGTGGGACGCCATTCTGAAAAGGCATAATGAGATTGCACAATAATTTGTAACATCGCTGACTATGCCCGCAAAGGAGGCTAATGTCGTCATCAATTCGTACCAAAAGAGTACTTGATTCTTCAAACACCGGCCTAAAAGAAAGGCGCCTCAAGACAACACACATCATCAGAAACTCGTACCAAAAGAGTACGTACATCTCAATCATAAGCCTAAAAGAGAGGCGTCACAGGATCACATATCGTAAAGAAGAGATAGAGTCTCGGGATGCAGTAAGTTCCGGAGGAACAAGGGGGGCCATTTAGTCACTTAGGAAGCTGGTCACCGGGTTTAGGCGGGCGCGGAGCCTCAACCCCCCTCGGCAGAGATGCTGAGGGTTTAAAAAACAAAAATTTAGCATTCAAAGAAACTATTATTTCATATAAACTCACGGGCTGTTGTAGAATCCTTTCGAACAAACCATCCCCGAGACCTTATCTACTTATTTATAAAGAAGTTTCGCTTCAAAATGTTGGTTTCGTAGATAGAAAATATATGTATTATTTTCCCATGGAATTAATATGAACAGGTTCATGCACGTCTAGGACGAAACCATTCAAGGTAAGAATTTGCTAATACAAAGTGTTTATAATTATTAATTTCAGTGTTATTTAATATGTGTGAATTTTTCCCTTTGCACCGTTCGAACAATTCTACTGGTTTGTCTCCAAACGGAAATGTTTTATTTCTAATACACGAATTCTTTCTGGTGAACGTATTTTATTATAACATAAATGTATAGATTATTAGGTTCGTTAGATGTTTTTATTACGTAATATTATGCAATTGTATCCACACTGCTCCTATAAAAGAATTTGAAGTTATTACGATACACAACGGGGTCCTTCATCCATTAGACGATTCATGTGCCAATTCAACGACGTATTACGAATAGTATATATTGTAGTTATCGAGATTTAGTCGCATTTATTATTTCTAGTGAGGTTTTTAGTATTGGTTCCAGGCGCCATTATGAGGCGGAAATAGTTCGTATTCATAGCCCGACTGCAATAGGTATTTTTGTCGAGTAAGAGGTAGCACTTTTAGGAATATAACTGTGTTTCATGTTTCGTCCCTGACGGACAGGATGGTATAGCTGTGGCTATTTAGGTAATATACTTAGTAAATGCAAAGGGCATTAGGTATTATCGATTTCGTCTGCGAACCCAAGATGTTAGTTAATATTTTTTGTTAATATTGCATTCAAAAGCGCAATTTTCACAGAATAATTATTTCCAGTTAATAATATATATTTTAGTTAAATGTATAGTTAGCACAGGCAGAGTATTAATATTGTATAGAATACAGTATTTATAATATTTCAAGAAGGTATAATATTTTATTCCGCGATCCTTTTATAGTTACAGCGTATCTGTCGACCTCAGCCGTTGCCACCCGCGCCATACAACTATTTCGCTAACATCATACGGCAAATGACTTTATTCATTGCAATGAAATTTATATTATTTAATATTATTTTCCACGACGTATTTTTGACGGGTCACCCCATAGGATTCATCACATTGTTAGCCGCGGCCAGGAGT